>JZKD02S0723179.1:289119-314859 GCA_000966675.3 Picea glauca
GAGGGAGGGAGGGAAGGAGAGAGTGGAAGAGGGAGAGAGTTTGGAAGATTTTGTTGCATACATGGTGAGGCTTTAGAGGTGATTCACTTGGGAAATACTTCGATTGAGCTATGCAAAATTAACCATCAAAGTGGAGAACTGAGGAAAAAATGATTGGTGGAGATACATGTGGAGGAAATAGTCGTACAAATTTTTGGGTTCTCTTCATGTGACTTGGAGAGGAAATTAGATATGAAGGATGAATTTTGTCTTGAGGCAACCTCATCGGAAAACAAGGCATGAGTTATTTAGTTCAATTAGTTGCAGATGGACAATAATGAAGACCAAAATAATAAGTACGTACATAATGGTTCAAAAGTGTGATACTTGGATGATGTGAAGGGACTTCTTGATGGATTTTTTACATTGGCAACAATAGTGAGGCAAGTGCAATATTTCCTTGTTGTTTTTGGTTTTCATAGAGTGATAGACAATGAGAAAAAATGATTATGTGAAGTCATGAGGTTTCACACTTTCATATATTGGTCACAAAGTTGGCTTAGATACATATATTTATTAGGATGTGAATACTAGCAGTGTGCAAATACATGGCGAATCCAGTTGGAGTATGGGAGAAATAATTAATCACTATTGTTAAATAGTTAGATAGTTTTGTGAGTTTCAACAAGAAGGAAGTGAAAAAAATAGTATGGAAATTCAATAGAGTTAGGAAAGATCAACTCTGGGAAGAGTTTGTGCAAGAGTTGGGAAGTTCATAGTTGTGTTGTTTAATGAAAATTTGGGGTTTCTATTGATCTAGGTGGATATTGATGGCCACCCACCTATTCCAACTGGCTCCTATTGTTCGTTTTTAGTTCAACACTTTATTTTGTACTTCTATGTAATTTTGGGTTCTACACTTCTGGGGATGTTCGAATCCCTACACATCTTCCAGGTAGATACTAGTGGCCTCTCACCTAATCCAACTAGCTTATTTTGTATGTATTCATGTCAACACATCTTGTTGTACTTCTAGGGTCGTTTTGGATCCCTAAACAATGTTTTTTTGTCTCACCACAGTGAAATTGTACACAGAGTCAGATTTTGATGGCACAATGTGCAGTTATATAAAACACCTTTCCAATGGGCTATCACACACCTAAAACAAAGGTCATATGCAAAATTTATAGCCTCGTGAAGTTGAGGTACCAACTTATCCATAGGGGCCCACATGACTTTTGGCGTTTCACCTCCTAGGGTTAGGTTTCTTGATTTCTAGGGTTTTGACATTCATGAGTATTATAAAAAAGGCCTCTTGAGCCCCATTGTAATCATTCTTCTTAGACTGATACGCATAGAAACGACATATGTTCTCAAAGATAGCTACCACCATTCGAGCAAGCATTTCAGTTCTGTAGTTTTACAGTTTCAACCTATTTAATTTATTCCATATAAGATATTTTTCATTGGACATATGTGGTATCCTTCATATCTCTATGTTTATTGTATTTAGTCTTTTAATCAGTTCGTTCTACTCCTAAATTCATATTAGTGGTATCAGAGTAGTCTTCTCTTCATTTATTTTTCTTCGTGCATGTCCCTGGAAAGATCTGCGTGCAAGAAGTCGGGACTCAAAAAAATCAAGTTGTTGCAATATCGTCCATGCTGAGACCCAAAAAAACCCATTAGGGATGAAAAAAAAGATGATGGATCAAAAGATCCTATTAAAATGTTTCTCGAGGAAGCACTCACGTGACAAAGGAACAAAATGATGGAAAACTTTACGCAGATCCTTCAATGGCTTCCCACAGGGGAATATTCTTCGTCAAGCAGCCATGCAACCCCCTTCAAGATACAGGTAAATTTTGATATTCCATTATTTCAAGGATTAATAGATTCAAATTCTGTAGATAAATGGTTGAATTTGCTCGAAGGGTATTTTTCGGTCCACAATTTTTTCGATAGGGAAAAGACTACTTTTTCACTCCTCAAGGTAGTCCCCCATGTTAAGGACTAGAGAGATACTTAGTCTAATAAAAGGGTCGTAGATAAATCTACAATATTTTTCATGGCCCCTACATGGGATTCCTTCCAGGATGCCATTAAATTATTGATTATTTGGGTTGGTTGTCATTGATGTCAATGCTTGAAGAAAGTCCAGTAGCACAAAGGTTTGGGTAATGGGCCCAAGTTTTTTTGATGTTTAATGGTATGATTCTTAATATATTTTAAGGTAATAATATTCTATATGGACAATATATTTCATTCTATTTCCGGTGGTATGTCGAATGCCACATAACTCCTCACGGTTAGAGAGTTATAGCCATGTGAAGTTGGAGAACCCTTATAAGTCATCCAGAAGCCCCAAAAGGTCAAAGTAGTCAAAGTAATTGCAAAGAAGAAATTATTTAAATATTAAAGTGAACTAATGATTGTACTATAATTCAAAGTGGATACAAAAGACATTATTTAAATAATAAAGTTAATGGAGAAATTACTAAGTGGACAAGTGGGTAGAAGTGGGTTAACCCTAAAATAAGGAAAGTGGTTTAAGAGATTTTTGAAGGTAAATAGTAAAGTGAATGACAAGTGTACTATAAGTCAAAGTGGATAAAAAATAAATTATTTAAATAATAAAGTTAAAGGCTAAATTACTAAGTGGACAAGTGGTTAGAAGTGGGTTAACCCTAAAATAAGGAAAGTGGGTTAAGATGGTTAAAAGGTTACCCCTTGAGGAAGCTACATGAAAGTAAAAATAAGAGGCAATGATCTCTCATTTTAATCACACTTGAGAATATTGAATATATACAAGTGACTGAGGTAACTAAAGGATATCTAATTCGAATTTCAGAGGGAAGGTGAAGTAAAAAAGGCCAAAATTCAAGGGAGGATAAATTCTTTTGATGATTTTTTCTAACGTATGTTATTTACAGGTCATATCACCATTTTTGCAATAAAATGTTTTATAGAATGATTAAAACTATGAAATTGGGAGGCCTTTGAGGAAAAATATCCAAACATCTTTGATAAAAATTTCAACTTCTGGGTCGTTGTATTTTTGGAGTTACACTCTGTGGAAAATAGGATTTGTGGCTAGTCCTAAAACTAGTCTAAAACAAATGTTTCAAGTAAAAACGTCATAAATTCTTCATAACAGATCCAAATTAAGTAAGACAGAATTTATTGGTTAGAGTACAGTCTGTAGTATTTTGTGTACCATTTTAAGATCCATACAATAAATATTTCATGTGGGGCATGCTATAGAATTTCCCTCTATAGAATAATCCAGAATTCAACAAGGTATGCCATTTTTTATATAACTCATTTTCTGAGAGGTTCCAGGTAGAGAAACCTAGAGGAATTTCATAAAAGACACTGAAGAAAATTGTGTACTATTGTAATATCTTTATTCATTACAAGTACATAGTTATGATTATTCAAGTTAGGGTTGTTGACTAATCCAAAATTATTCATGTGAGAATAAAGTAAAGTTTGATGAAAATGCTAATCTCTTGTTGTTAAAGATAAGGAAGGTTTGCAGGTATGTGATCATATACACCAAGTCTATTATAGAGTTACAAATCAGATTTGGATGATGAAATCGATGAGGGTTTTTGGTTGAGGTACATGTTGGGTACATGGTTGAGACAAGTAGTTCATGAGTTGGCACATACATGAGGTGTATAGTTGATGATGTTGGTACATCTTAATGAGTCATAGTTTATGCGTATTTGATGTATGATTGGTATATATTTTGTGCATGGTTGATGCACTCATTGATGTTACAGGTTGAGGTACAAGTTGGTGCATGGTTGATTCACTTGTTTATGGTACAGGGTGATTAGAGGTTGTTTGGTACAGGTTGGTGCATGGTTTATGCACTTTTTTTTATGGTATAAGTTGATTATAGGTTGATTGGTACATGTTTACAGCAGTATATCTCATAGTGATAGTGTGAAATTGGTTCCATCATTCTACTTATATTTCAGGGTAGTTAGACGGGGTAAGGACAGGTGGTTGTAGCCACCTTCTGATTTTAACCGGAGAACATAGGGGGTTGTACCCTCATTTTGGTTGTATCCAAAGAATTGGGGAGTTGGAGCTTCCCTCAGGTTGTAGCTTGAGAAACTAGGGGGTTGGAGCATCCTTCCAATTGCAGCTGGAAAACAAAGGAAGTTGGTGCTTCCAATGAATGTAATTCTTAAAGACATATAAGAAAAAAAATTATGTGGTTTTCTCCTGCTTCGGTTTTCCACTTAAAAACATTTTTGTACTACGAATGTATATGATTTCTCATTTGTTCATTGTTTATTTACTCTGCAACTATTGGATGATAATGCTACATTGATATAACACTTGGATTTTATGGTGAAAAAGGATTATATTTCTCTATTACTGATTCACCCCCTCTCTCAGTAATCCAATAATTGGTATAAGAACAGGTTCCTTCGGGAAATAGTTTAACCTCTGGAAAGAGATCATGTATTATTATGAGAATGGAGTACCAATGTTTAATGGTCAGAATGGTTTGAAGTATGAGATGTGGAGTAGAAGGATGAAAGCGTTTTTACAGGAACATGGGAATTGTATTTGACTATCAGTTGTTACAGGATATGATAGTTGAAAAAGAGAAAAGAATGGAGCCAAGAAGGAAGTGAAGAAGAATAACAAAATAGCATTGGATTTAATATGGGAAGGACTAACTAATCCAGTAAGAGAAAAGGTTGGTAAATGCTCATCAGCCAAAGAAATTTGGAATAAGTTACATGATATATATTCTTCACCCATCACAGATTCATAAAATGACAAAGAAGATGCAAGTACAGATCAAGAATAATTATGTTCACCGTGTCAAACAGATTCAAAAGATGAATAGTACATAATCACCGTAGTTATGTTGTTTTTCTTTAATTGTGAAAAACACAGACATCTTGAAATAGAATGCCATGAAGGAAATAAGACAAAAAAACTAATTGAAAAGGAAGACAATTATGAAGCATAATTGATTAGTTCTTTAGATGAACTAAGAGAAGAAAACAAGACACTCAAGAAATAATTGATGAGACAAAAGGAAAGTGTTCACATTTTTGAAGAATCCCAACAGGTCATCAAGAACTTAAGAACTCAGCTAGAATAAGCCTGAAAGATTGAAGAAAATATTGAATATCAAAAGAAGTATTTGGAATCCAACATAGCAGCATAGAAGGAAGAAGCAGAAATGAGAGAGAATATATTGACATATCATCTTAAGGAAAGAACTAACGATCTAAACCATCTTGAGGCAAAGTTTGGTCAAGAAGAGGAAGGACTTGAAGAAGAAATAATCACATTAAAAATCCAACTTGAAGAAGAGAAAAGAACAAAAGAATTCATGAAGTTTCATATGATGAACAAAGAAGAAGAGGTTGAGAAGATTGAATAAGAAGTTGTCACATTGAGAAGAAAAATTGTCAAGCTCAACAAGAACGTTGAAGAGACAAAAACATCCACATCAGTCATAGAGAATGAAGAGAAGCACTCTAGGTTTCCAGAAAAGAAAAATGAAGAAAATAGAAAGAGTTATGTAGAAGTACTCAAAGGAAGGAATCATGGTCAACCAGAATCTAAGAAAGCTATTGAAGATACATCTTCAAGAAGAAAATTCATGTTCAAGCCACAAATAAGATTCAATCATGATCATGATTAGTTAAGAAAGAAATTCAGAAGAACTACACCACAAAGAAGATCATTCACTCCCAGGTATGCAAATTTATTTTATGGTCATTGTCTTTATTGTACTAATTTTTGACATAAGGTTCCAGATTGCAGGGATTATAAAATAAATGTTCAAGCAAGAAATGCCTATGTGGCCCCATGTAATATTGAATGTTACAAATGTCATAACTATGGACACATAGTTAGTGATTGTAGAAGCATGATCGATACTTCCATGAAAGAGAAAACTGATATCAAATATAAGAAAGTATGGATAAGAAAACATGAATAACAAAGACCAGGTCCCATAGATCATAAGATTCACAATTAAACAAGATGAAGAAAATTCTACAGAGAAAAAGAAAGATGGCAGATACAGAAAGATATGGAAAAATGAATGAAATAAAAGAAGGAAATGAAAATAAGGAACAGGTTCAAGAGATTGTACTTTCAAGCATTGTAGTGAAATATGAATCCATGGACAAAAAGAAAGAAGTCAGAGCACAGAGAGATGATGAATCTACCAATGAACATGATTATGAATACACATCAAAACATGAATTGTTATAAGTCATCCGGATTAGAGACTCCCAAGTAACATGAATATTAGACAGGGGGATTCTATGTGATAGTTGTGACACACCAAAGAACCATCCTTCGAGCATCTTGCAGAGTTTGAGTGAACATATCTAGAGCATTCAATTAGCATAAGTACAGTTTGATAGTTGTAGTAGTGAAGACTTCATGATAGTATAGTAATAAATGGGTCAACATTATGGAAAGGTGTGCAATAGAGTATTGGATAGTATGGACATAGATGGATTTGTAAGAACACTTATCAAGTTTGGAAAAATATATGAAAGTGAATGAGAGCATGGATTCCTAGATTGGTTCAGAGAGTGGTTCAGAGACAAAGGAACATTATGGATTTTAATTACACATGAAATGGTTCTAACAATGTTAACGGATTCCAAATTCACATATATTTTTTGGACACATGTAGTGCATACAGTAGTTCACATTCAAAACAAAGTGATGCTCGGAAACAACATTGAAAAAACACCCTATGAGGTATGGAAAGGAAGACTAGAAAATGTGAAGCACTTGAGAGTATTTGGAAGAAAATGCTACATCAAAAGAGAAGATGGAAGAATGGGAAAGTTTGACTTTCGTGTGGACAAACGAGTACTTGTTGGTTACTCAAGTACAAGGAAACCATACAAGTTTTACAATCTGAGGTTGAACAAAGTTGTGGAAAGCATCAATGTAACAATTTATGAAACAAGTGGATGATAATTAAAGGAAGAAGAAAATGAATCAATGGAAAAGCTTTACGAAGAAGAAGTAGAAGATGAAGAGGAAGTAGAAGGGGAAGATGAAGAGGATCAGAAAAAATTAGAATAGCAAGTTCATCAAGTGCCTCCAAAGACAACTAGAAAATGAGTACATAAGAATCATCCTTCAAATCAGATTATCGAAAACAAAGATGCAAGAGTTAAGACTAGAAGAAGAATTTGTTCACTATAACAAATGCACCTAGTAGTATTATCTATGATTGAAATAAACAGTTTTGAAGAGGCTAGAAAGGATGAACTATGGAATAAGGCCATGGATGAAGAATTGGATCAAATAGAGAAGAATGAAACTTGGGAATTGGTTCCAAGACTAAAGAATAAGAATGTGATTGGCACAACGTCGGTTTTCAGAAATAAATTGAATGAAGATAGACAGGTTACAAGGAGAAAAGCTAGATTGGTATGTAAAGGATACACACAGGTTGAAGGAATCGACTTTGAAGATAAATTTTCCCTAGTTGCTAGAATGGAAGAAATCTGATTGATTCTATCTTATGCATGCTCCAAGAATATTAAAGTGTATCAGATGGACGTGAAATTAAATTTTTTGAATGGGGAACTTGAAGAAGAAGTCTACATTGAACAACTGGTTTCTAGATCATGGTAATCTAGACTGGATAAATATCTATAGTAGGGAGGGTTTAGAAAAGAAAGTGAAAACAACAACCTCTACATCAAGGTAACTCAAGATGGTATTTTATTAATTGATGTTTATATTGATGATACTATTTTTGGAAGTACTGATGACAGGTTAAGCCAAGAATTTGCAAAGGATATGCATAATGAATCTGAAATTTCATTACTTGGATAACTATCCTTCTTTTTGGGTCTTCATATACGTCAAAACAACCAAGGAATTTTTATTTCTCAAACTAAATATATCAGAGAAATGTTAAAGAGGTTTAGAATGGAAGATTGCAAACTAGTTACCACTCCTATGCAAAGGAGTTGCAAGTTGAGAAAATATGATGATTCAAAGTCTACAGACCAGAGGAAATATAGGTCAATGATTGGTAGCTTACTATATGTGACATCATTCAGACCATATGTAATGCAGGAAGTTGGATAGGTGGCACGATTTCAAGCAACACCAAAGGAACCACATGTATTAGCAGTGAAGAGGATTTTCAGATATCTCAAAGGAACAAAAGAGTTTGGATTATGGTATCCAAAAGGAAATGATATATCACTTATTGCCTACATAAATGCAGATTGGGCAGGTTGCATTGATGATCGACGAAACACCATTGGAGCAACGTTATACTTGGGTGACTGTTTAGTATCATGTATAAGAAAGAAAAAATCATCAATATCCTTATCTATAGCCAAAGCAGAGTATATTGCAACAACAACATGTTGTACACAAGTTCTATGGATGAAACAAAATTTGATAGCTATAAAGGTTGCGTATGATGAGCCCATTCCAATATATTTTGATAATCCAAGCACCATGAGTATCTCAAAGAACCCCATGATGCACTCCAAGATGAAGCAAATTCCAATCAGGTATCACTTTCTACGAGAACAAGTTGTAGAGAAGAACATCAGAGTTGAATATGTGGGCACAAAAAACAAGAGGAAGACATCTTTACAAAACCCCTTCCACGGGAAGCCTTTGAGTATTTTCGCCAGATACTAGGAGTAATTTCTACTCCAAAATGAATGATTTTGAATGCTTATCTTATATGTCTTAGATTTACATGAGGAAGCACCATAAAGAGGATAGTTCAGGTTGGGAGATCAGGTTCAGGAAGAGTTCAGTCAGGGGGAGTATCCCTAAGGAAATTTCAGTTAAGGGGAGAAACCCTGGATGGAAAGATACATTTTCCATTGATGACTAAGGGGGAGAGATTTATCAGATTCATAGCATAGAGGCATGCTTCCAAGGGGAGCGATGGTCACAAGGGGAGCATGAGTGATATGAATTCAGTATTACATGAATTCAGTATTGCATCAAAGTGTTTCCATCAACTCCAAAGGGGGATATTGCTGATTATTTGGGTTGGTTTTCATTGATGTCAACCCTTGAAGAAAGTCAGGTAGCAAATTTTGGTATCACAAAGGTTTGGGTAATGGACCAAAGTTTGTTTGATGTATAATGGTATGAGTTTTAATATAATGGTATTAGTTGTTGAGGTAAGACTATTCTATATGGATAGTACATGTCATGCCATTTTCAGTGGTATGTGGAAAGTCACATAACTCCTCACGGTTAGAAAGTTATGTCCATGTGAAGTTGGAGAACCCTCATGAGTCATCTAGAAGCCCCAAAAGGTCAAAGTAGTCAAAGTGGTTGAAAAGAAGAAATTATTTAAATAATAAAGTGAAGTGATGAGTGTACTATATGTCAAAGTGGATACAAAATAAATTATTTAAATAATAAAGTTAATGCTAAGTAGACAAGTGGTTAGAAGAGGGTTAGCCCTAAATCAAGGAAAGTGGTTTAAAATATTTTAGAAGGTAAATAATAAAGTGAAGTGATGAGTGTACTATAAGTCAAAGTGGATAAAAAATAAAGTATTTAAATAATAAAGTTAATGGAGAAATCACTAATTGGACAAGTGGTTAGAACTGGGTTAACCCTAAAGTAAGGAAAGTGGGTTAAGATGGTTAAAAGGTAACCCCTTGAGGAAGCTACATGAAAGTATAAATAAGAGGCAAGGATCTCTCATTTTAATCACACTTGAGAATATTGAATATGTACAAGTGATTGAGGTAACCAAAGGATATCTAAGCCGAATTTCAAGGGGAAGGTGAATTAAAGAAGGCCAAAATTCAAGGGAGGATAAATTCTTTTGATAATGCTTTCTAAGGTATGTTATTTACAGGTCATCTCACCATTTTTGAAATAATTTTTTTTCTAGAATGATTCAGACCATGAAATTGGGAGGCCTTTCAGGAAACGTATCCAAGTAGTTGTGATAATTTTTTTTATCTTGTGGGACATCGTATGTTTGGAGTTACACTCTATGGAAAATAGGGTTTGTGGCTAGTCCTTAAGCTAGTCTAAAACATGTGTTTCGGGTAAAAACGTCATAACTTCTTCATAATAGATCCAAATTTAGTAAGAAAAAATGTATTGGTTAGAGTACAGTCATTAGTATTCTGCATACCATTTTCAGATCCAGAAAAAAAATATTATGTGCGGGGCACGCTCTACAATTTCACTCTATAGAATAATCCAAAATTCAACAAGTTATGCCATTTTTTCTATAATTCCTTTTATGACAGGTTACAAGTAGTGAAACCTGGATGAATTGTATAAAAGAAACTAAAGAACATTGTGTACTAGTTTTATATCTTTATTCATGAAAGGTACATAGTTACGATTATTTCAAGTTAGGGTTGTTGACTAATCCAAAATTAGTCATGTGAGACTAAAGTAAATTTTGATGAAAATGCTAGTCTCTTGTTGTTAAAGTTAAGGAAGNTTGTCACATTGAGAAGAAAAATTGTCAAGCTCAACAAGAACGTTGAAGAGACAAAAACATCCACATCAGTCATAGAGAATGAAGAGAAGCACTCTAGGTTTCCAGAAAAGAAAAATGAAGAAAATAGAAAGAGTTATGTAGAAGTACTCAAAGGAAGGAATCATGGTCAACCAGAATCTAAGAAAGCTATTGAAGATACATCTTCAAGAAGAAAATTCATGTTCAAGCCACAAATAAGATTCAATCATGATCATGATTAGTTAAGAAAGAAATTCAGAAGAACTACACCACAAAGAAGATCATTCACTCCCAGGTATGCAAATTTATTTTATGGTCATTGTCTTTATTGTACTAATTTTTGACATAAGGTTCCAGATTGCAGGGATTATAAAATAAATGTTCAAGCAAGAAATGCCTATGTGGCCCCATGTAATATTGAATGTTACAAATGTCATAACTATGGACACATAGTTAGTGATTGTAGAAGCATGATCAATACTTTCATGAAAGAGAAAACTGATATCAAATACAAGAAAGTATGGATAAGAAAACACGAAGAACATGTGAACAAAGACCAGGTCCCAGAGATCGTAAGATTCACAATTAAACAAGATGAAGAAAATTCTACAGAGAAAAAGAAATATGTCAGATACAGAAGGTTTGGAAAAATGATTGAAAGAAAAGAAGGACATGAAAATAAGGAACATGTTCAAGAGATTGTACTTTCAAGCATTGTAGTGAAAGATGAATCCATAGATAGAACGAAAGAAGTCAGAGAACCGAGAGATGATGAATTTACCAACAAACATGATTATGAATACACATCAAAACATGAATTGTTCTAAGCCATCCAGATTAGAGACTCCCAAGTAACATGAATATTAGACAGGGGGAGTCTATGTGATAGTTGTGACACACCAAAGAACCATCCTTCGAGCAACTTGCTGAGTTTGAGTAGACATATCTAGAGTAGTCAGTTAGCAGAAGTACAGTTTGATAGTTGTAGTAGTGAAGACTTCATGATAGTATAGTAATAAATGGGTCAACATTATGGAAAGGTGTGCAGTAGAGTCTTGGATAGTATGGACATAGATGGATTTGTAAGAACACTTATCAAGTTTGGAAAAATATATGACAGTGAACGAGAGCATGTCCGATTCCTATATTGGTTCAGAGAGTGGTTCAGAGACAAAGGAACATTATGGATGTTAATTACACATGAAATGGTTCGAAAAATGTTAACGGATTCCAAATTCACATATATTTTTTGGACACATGCAGTGCATAAATTATTTCACATTCAAAACAAAGTGATGCTCATAAACAACACTGAAAAAACTCCCTACGAGCTATGGAAAGGAAGACTGGAAAATGTGAATCACTTCAGAGTATTTGGAGGAAAATGCTACATCAAAAGAGAAGATGGAAGAATGAGAAAGTTTGAATCTTGTGTGGACAAAGGAGTAATTGTTGGTTACTCAAGTACAAGAAAACCATACAAGTTTTACAATCTGAGGTTGAACAAAGTTGTGAAAAGAATCAATGTAACAATTGATGAAACAGGTGGATGAGAACTAAAGGAAGAAGAAAAGGAATCAATGGAAAAACTTTACGAAGAAGAAGTAGAAGATGAAGAAGAAGTAGAATGGGAAGATGAAGAGGATCAAACAGAAGTAGAAGAGCAAGTTCATCAAACGTCTCCAAAGACAACTAGAAAATGAGTACATAAGAATCATCTTTCAGATCAGATTATCGAAAACAAAGATGCAAGAGTTAAGACTAGAAGAAGAATCTGTTCACTATAACAAATGCACCTAGTAGTATTATCTACGATTGAACCAAACAGTTTTGAAGAGGCTAGAAAGAATGAACTATGGAATAAGGCCATGGATGAAGAATTGGATCAAATAGAGAAGAATGAAACTTGGGAATTGGTTCCAAGACCAAAGAATAAGAATGTGATTGGCACAAAGTCGGTTTTCAGAAATAAATTGAATGAAGATGGACAGGTTACAAGGAGAAAAGCTAGATTGGTATGTAAAGGATAAACACAGGTTGAAGGAATCGACTTTGAAGATAAATTTTCCCTAGTTGCCAGAATGGAAGAAATTTGATTGATTTTATCTTATGCATGCTCCAAGAATATTAAAGTGTATCAGATGGACGTGAAATTAACTTTTTTGAATGGGGAACTTGAAGAAGAAGTCTACATTGAACAACTGGTTTCTAGATCATGGTACTCTAGACTGGATAAATATCTATATTAGGGAGGTTTCAGAAAAGGAAGTGAAAACAACAACCTCTACATCAAGGTAACTCAAGATGGTATTTTATTAATTGATGTTTATATTGATGATACTATTTTTGGAAGTACTGATGACAGGTTAAGCCAGAAATTTGCAAAGGATATGCATAATGAATTTGAAATTTCATTACTTTGATAACTATCCTTCTTTTTGGGTCTTCATATACTTCAAAAAAGCCAAGGAATTTTTATTTCTCAAACTAAATATATCATAGAAATGCTAAAGAGGTTCAAAATGGAAGATTGCAAACCAGTTACCACTCCTATGCAAAGAAGTTGCAAGTTGAGCAAATATGATGATTCAAAGTCTATAGACCAGAGTAAATATAGGTCAATGATTGGTAGCTTACTATATGTGACAACATCCAGACCAGATGTAATGCAGGCAGTTGGATAGGTGGCATGATTTCAAGCAACACCAAAGGAATCACATGTATTAGCAGTGAAGAGTATTTTCAGCTATCTCAAAGGAACAAAAGAGTTTGGATTATGGTATCCAAAAGGAAAGGATATATCACTTATTGCCTACATAAATGCAGATTGGGCAAGTTGCATTGATGATCGACGAAACACCATTGGAGCAACGTTATACTTGGGTGGTTGTTTAGTATCATGGCTAAGCAAGAAACAATCATCAATATCCTTATCTATAGTCGAAGCAGAGTATATTGCAGTAGCAACATGTTGTACACAAGTTCTATGGATGAAACAAAATCTGATAGATATAAAGGTTGAGTATGATGAGCCCATTCCAATATATTTTGATAATACAAGCACCATGAGTATCTCAAAGAACCCGGTGATGCACTCCAAGATGAAGAAAATTCCAATCAAGTATCACTTTCTACGGGAACAAGTTGTAGAGAAGAACATTAGAGTTGAATATGTGGGCACAAAATAACAAGTGGCAAACATATTTACAAAACCCCTTCCACGAGAAGCCTTTGAGTATCTTTTCCAGAGACTAGCAGTAATTTCTACTCCAAAATGAATGCTTTTGAATGTTTATCTTATATGTCTTAGATTTACACGAGGAAGCACCATAAAGAGGACAGTTCAGGTTGGGAGATCAGGTTCAGGAAGAGTTCAGTTAGGGGGAGTATCCCTAAGGAAAGTTCAGTTAAGGGGAGAAACCCTAGATGGAAAGATACATTTTCCATTGATGACAAAGGGGGAGAGATTTATCAGATTCAGAGCATAGAGGCATGGTTCCAGGGGGAGCGATGGTCACAAGGGGAGCCTGAGTGATATGACTTCAGTATTGCATCAAATTGTTTCCATCAATGTCAAAGGGGGATATTGTTGAATATTTGGATTGGTTTTCATTGATGTCAACCCTTGAAGAAAGTCAAGTAGAAAAATTCGGTATCACAAAGGTTTGGGTAATGGACCCAAGTTTGTTTGATGTATAATGGTATGAGTTTTAATATAATGGTATGATTTTCTGAGGTAAGACTATTCTATATGGAAAGTACATGTCATGCCATTTTCAGTGGTATGTGGAAAGTCACATAACTCCTCACGGTTAGAGAGTTATGTCCATGTGAAGTTGGAGAACCCTCATGAGTCATCTAGAAGCCCCAAAAGGTCAAAGTAGTCAAAGTGGTTGAAAATAAGAAACTATTTAAATAATAAAGTGAAGTGATGAGTGTACTATATGTCAAAGTGGATACAAAATAAATTATTTAAATAATAAAGTTAATGCTAAGTAGAAAAGCGGTTAGAAGAGGGTTAGCCCTAAAATAAGGAAAGTGGTTTAAAATATTTTAGAAGGTAAATAATAAAGTGAATTGATGAGTGTACTATAAGTCAAAGTGGATAAAAAATAAAGTATTTAAAGAATAAAGTTAATGGATAAATCACTAATTGGACAAGTGGTTAGAACTGGGTTAACCCTAAAATAAGGAAAGTGGGTTAAGATGGTTAAAAGGTAACCCCTTGAGGAAGCTACATGAAAGTATAAATAAGAGGCAAGGATCTCTCATTTTAATCACACTTGAGAATATTGAATATGTACAAGTGACTGAGGTAACCAAAGGATATCTAAGCCGAATTTTAGAGGAAAGGTGAATTAAAGAAGGCCAAAATTCAAGGGAGGATAAATTCTTTTGATGATGCTTTCTAAGGTATGTTATTTACAGGTCATCTCACCATTTTCGAAATAACTTTTTTTCTAGAATGATTCAGACCATGAAATTGGGAGGCCTTTCAGGAAACATATCCAAGTAGTTGTGATAATGTTTTTAGCTTGTGGGATGTCGTATGTTCGGAGTTACATTCTATGGAAAATACAGTTTGTGGCTAGTCCTGAAGCTAGTCTAAAACATGTGTTTCGGGTAAAAACGTCATAACTTATTCATAATAGATCCAAATTTAGTAAGACAAAATGTATTGGTTAGAGTACAGTCTTTAGTATTCTACATACCATTTTTAGATCCATAAAAAAGTATTATGTGCAGGGCACGCTCTACAAGTTCACTCTCTAGAATAATCCAAAATTCAACAAGGTATGCCATTTTTTCTATAACTCCTTTTATGAGAGGTTACAAGTAGTGAAACCTGGATGAATTGTATAAAAGACACTAAAGAACATTGTGTACTAGTTTTATATCTTTATTCAGGAAAGGTACATAGTTACGATTATTTCAAGTTAGGATTGTTGACTAATCCAAAATTAGTCATGTGAGACTAAAGTAAATTTTGATGAAAATGCTAATCTCTTCTTGTTAAAGTTAAGGAAGGTTTGCAAGTATGTGATCATATACACCAGGTCTATTATAGATTCACAAATCACATTTGGATGATGAAATTGATGAGGGTTTTTGGTTGAGGTACATGTTGGGTGCATGGTTGAGACAAGTAGTTGATGAGTTGGCACATACATGAGGTGTATAGTTGATGATGTTGGTACATATTGATAAGTCATAATTTATGTGTATTTGATGCATGATTAATACATATTTTGTGCATGGTTGATGCAATCATTGATGGTACAGGTTGAGGTACAGGTTGGTGCATGGTTTATGAACTTGTTTATGGTACAAGCTCATTACATGTTTTTTGGTATAGGTTGGTGCATGGTTGATGCACTTGTTTATGGTATAGGTGGATTACACATTGATTGGTACAGGTTTAGAGTAGTATATCTCACAATCATAGTATGAAAGTGGTTCCATCATTCTACTTATATTTTAGGTCGGTTGGATGGGGAAAGGACATGTAGTTGTAGCCACCTTTCGACTGTAGCTAGAGAACATAGGGGGTTGTAGCCTCCTTCTAGTTGTAGCTAGAGAATTGGGGATTTAGAGCTTCCCTCAGGTTGTAGCCTGAGAAAATAGGGGGTTGGAGTCTCCTTCCAGTTGCACCTGAAAAACAAAGGAAGTTGGTGCTTCCAATGAATGTAATTCTTAAAGACATATAAGAAAAAACATTATGTGGTTTTCTCCCATTTTGGGTTTCCACGTAAAAAAAATGGTGTACTGTGTATGTGTATGATTTCTCATTTGTTCATTGTTTATTTACTCTACAACTATTGGATGATAATGACACATTGATATAACACTTGTATTTTATGGTGAAAAATAATTATATTTCTCTATTACTGATTCACCCCCCTCTTAGTAATCCAACATAAATAACAATACTACCCTGTTGGAAGCTGCAAGGACCAGTACACTAGATGGACCACCATTCGTGAAGAAAGGGACTAGACAGTACCATATTTCACTAATATTTTCCATACCCTACGCACGAAATTGGGTATCAAAGACTCTGAGCGACATATGATGCTCAAATACTACGGTTGTTTGCATAGATACATTCAAACATAAATGGTGTTTTTGGACGTCACCTCATTAGGCATCGATTATAGATACTCTTTCAATATGGAGCATAAATTTAAGTAGAAGAGGAGAAAGTCTGGATCTACAAACTCCTCACAGTCGAAGCAGCGCAAAGGCAACCCCAACCCACAAAGCAAGGGACCAAGCCGAGGTGGAAACTCTCAGGACAGTCAGTACAAGCCACAACAAAAGAAGGGAAATGAGAAGACGAAGAAGGAAATGGGAAAATGGTGTGAGTACCATAAAATCCCTTGGCACAACACTAAAGAATGCTGCTCCAAGAAGTCACTAATGGTTGAGCTGAAGGCTACCAAGTCAGAGGTCGATTATGATTCCGAATCAAATATTGAAGGAGGGAAGCAGATTATCGATGTTGAAACCAATGCCACTGTCACTACCACCAAAGTCTGACCAAGTGAACCAGAAGAACCATAGGAAGGGGAATGCCTCTTTCACTCATAGATGTGGGTAAATGGGTCTCCTCATCATTTCATTGTCGATAGCGACAGTGAGAAGAACCTGATTTCAAAACAGGTTTTCAAGCGACTGGACCTTTCAACGATACCGCACCCGCAACCCTACACCATCTACTAGATTCACCAAGGAAGAGATCTATGTGTCAGCCAATATTGTCATCTTCCCGACGACATCAAGACTTTCAAAGATGAGGTATTGTGTGATATTTCTGCTCTTAAATTTTGTGATGTTCTTTTAGGACAACCATATTTGTGAAAGTGTCATGATGTGTATGATTCTAGACCCCACAATGTTATTATTACTTTGGGTAGACAATTGTACATGATACCAAAGGTAGCGTCGCCTATCACTATTTCTTTAATATTTGCTAATAAATGCAATAAGGTCACTTCACAAACTAGGAATTTCATCTTCTTTGTGTTATGTGCTCACAGTAAGCAGAAGGTCACCGCCACATCTATGGCCTCTACACAGAGCCTCTCTTTGCAGGACAAGAAAGTGGACAGGATTGTCGAAGAATACATAGACAACTTCTCCTCACCCACTAGGGTACCGACGCATTGCCAAGTCAAGCATCCAATTGATCTGACCCCCGGTGCACCTCTACCTAATGGACTAGTCTATCATTGCTCGCTGATGGAAAATGATGAAATAAGGCGTCAGATCCAAGAGCTTATTCAAAAGGATCACATCATACCCAGCTCCTCCCCTAGTGGAAGCTCTATTGTACTGGTGTAGAAGAAGGAAGAGACTTCACAACTCTACATTGATTACAAATCCTTAAAAAAAATCACAGTCAGGAACTGGTACCCATTCCCAGGATTGATGACCTTCTTGACCAACTCAAGGGGGAACATTTCTTCAGCAAGATTGACCTAAAGTCTATCTACCACCAGGTTCCCATTGAACCAACTGATGTATGGAAGACAACCTTAAAATCTAAAGAAGGTCTCTTCGAATGGTTGATCATGCCCTTTGTCTTAACAAATGCACCGACCAATTTCATGAGGTTGATGGATAATGTATTAAGACCCTTCACCAACTCTTTTTTGGTGGTATATTTGGATGACATCCTCATCTTCAGCAGAACTTGGGAGGAGGACATGCGACATATTCAATAGGTTTTGAGCACTTCGTAATAGAAAAAGCTATATCCCAACTTGGAAAAATTCTTTTTTGGCATGAACATGGTCCAATACTTGGGGTACATGTTGATCTAGCTAAGATCCAAGTCATCCATGACTATCCAGCCCTGACCACACTAACCGAGTTTTAGAGATTCTTGGGACTGGCCAACTTCTATCAACGGTTCATGTTGGGATTCTCCTAGATTGCATGGGCCCTCAGCCAGGTGACCAAGGGTGGTGGCACAAAAAATTTCATGTGGGGGAAGGAACAACAACGAGCATTCAATGATCTAAATCATCGCTTGTGCTCATCTCCAGTACTCTCCTTACTTGATCTGCAACAACCATTCGAGATTGATATTGATGCATCTGACTATGATGTAAGTGTAGTTCTCACTTAGCATGGTCATCCGGTGGCATACAATAGTGATACACTCTCAGATACTGTCCGGAAATACCCCACCTATGACAAGGAAACATATTTTATTGTACAAACCTGTCGTTAATGGAAACATTACATTTGGGTAAAGGAGATGATCATCCACACTGGTCACAAGCCTCTGTAGTTCATACAGACATGGGAGAAATTGAAGAATGACTGCCATCAAAACTGGTCCACCTACCTACAACAGTTCCATATCAACATCAAGTATAAGACATGGATCTCAAATCGTTTCGTTTATTGCCTCAGTCGACCTCCTGTGGCTGCACTCACCACTTTGGTTCATTCTTGTGGAAATGAGGCATCTGAGTGGCCTCGACTTTATTAGCAAGATCTGGACTTTGCCACCACCTATCAGCTCGTGGGTATAGACACAAATTCCATTGATTTTCACATTCATTATGGACTATTATTCCATCTGGGACATATCTATGTTCCTACAAGCAAGCGTGCAAAGATGATTTGGGAATCCCACTACAGTCGTATGGCAAGACATTTTAGCATGGAGAGAATTGTGGTCATTCTTCATAAACTTTTTTATTGGCCAAAAATTTGACATCACATCAGTAAGTATATCCGATCTTGCACTACTTGTGCCATTTCCAAGCCAACCATAAATAAGCAAGGATTATACACCCCTCTTCCTACTCCCAAGAATCCCTGGGAATCCATCTCAATGGATTACATGTCTGTCCTTCCATCCACCAAGCAAGGAAATGATTGCGTATTTGTGGTCGCTGATAGATTTTCGAAGATGTCCATCCTCACAGCCTACAAGAAGAATATCACAATGGTAGATACTAAAAAGATCTTCTTCGAATGAGTGTGGGTCCATTTTGGGATACCACAAACCATCATTTCCGACTAGGACATCAGGCTCCTCAACACATTTTGGCCGACTCTCTAGTCACTGTTGGACACCAAGATCACTAAATCCATTTCTTTCCACCCCTAAAAAGAAGGCCAAACATAGGTCATCAATCAAATGATTCTACACATTCGACGCATGTACAAGTCTAAGAATCCACGTACATGGGATGAGAGTCTCCCCTATGTTCAACATATTTACAACAAGGCTCTCCATAGCTTCACTGGCCATAGCCCATTTCAGGTGGGGCTGAGATTCCAACCCTTGGGTCCCATTGATGTTGCACTACCTCTTTCCACCACACATACATACTCTTCCCATGTTCATTCTCAGACCGATAAAGCCATCAGATTCATTAAGTTCATTCAACACATCCGCCAACAGGTCCAGGAGATTTTTTCGAAATCCAATGTTAAGTACAAGAAGCACCATGATTAAAATAGGGTACCACACCATTTTCAGGTTGGCGACAAAGTCTGGGTACATTTGCAAAAGAAGCATCTCATAGGGCCCCATCGGAAGCTCTACCCACTTCTCTATGTGCCTTACACTATCACCAAGGCTTTGGGTAGCAATAATTTTTAGCTCAACACTCCACCCTTCCATGTCCTGCACCTAGTGTTCAATGTGGACCTCCTTTGGCCATATTTTCCACCATTATTGGACACCTTAGAGATCGTAGAACATCTGACACCTACATATATCAAATCTAATTGCATGGAACAAGCATCCACTGATCAGATAGTGGACACGCAGGTTAAGGGCACTCGCCAACAGAGGATCCAACTTTATTGAGTTGTCAAAGCAGGGTAGCTCCTACCCCAAGGCAAGTGGCTCACCTGGGGCCAAATACAATAGAATTTTCCTCCCCTGATGGGGGAAAGCGATGTAATGGATACCATTCCTTCCTAAGGAGGGAGGATTCCTCCAGGTGGTTATTGGTGGCCACCCACCTATTCCAACTGGCTCGTCTTGTCCATTTTTAGTTCAACATGCTCTTTTGTACTTCTTTGTAATTGTGGGTTGTACACTTTTGGGGTTGTCTGAATCCATACACATCTTCTAGGTGGATATAAGTGGCCTCTCACCTAATCCAACTAGCTTATTTTGTATGTTTTCATGTCAGCACATCTTGTTGGACTTCCAGGGCCGTTTTGGAGCCCTAAACAGTGTTTTTTTGGCTCGCCACAGTCAAATTATAGATGGAGTCAAAGTTTAATGATGTAATGTTTATTTCTCTAAAAGACCTTTCCAACGGGCTATCACGTGCCTAAAACGAAGTTCGTATGCAAAAGTTACGACCCCAAGAAGTTGAGGTACAAACTTACCCATAGGGGCCCACGTGAATTTTGGCGTTTCACCTCCTAGGGTTAGGTTTTTGGATGTCTATGGTTTTTGCATTCATGAGTAATATCAAAAAGTACTCTGGAGCCTCATTATAATCATTCTTCTTAGACAGATGTGCGTAGAAACCACATCTTCTCAGAGATAACTACCACCATTCGAGCAAGTGTTTTAGTTATGTAGTTTTACAGTTTCATCCTATTTCATTTATTCAATAGAAGATATTGTTCACTAGATGTCTGTGTTATTCTTCATATCTCTTTGTTTATTGTATTCAGTCTGTTAATTAGTTCATTCCTCTCCTAAATCCGGATAATCGATACATGAAAACTTGAGGTTTCCACTTGACACAATTTTGGGGTTTCCAATGACTCGAGATTAGGGGTTTCCACCAGGTTGATTTGGTGATGGAGGCACAAGTTTTCATATACTTGGAGATCACAAATTTTGTGGATTTTTTGGGGGATGAAAATTAATTTAGGTGGGAGAAAATGTAAGGCCTTGGCTAGAAGGGTGCGAGAACCCTCACCCAAGTCCTGAAGGAGACCAAATTTAGGGTTTCTTCGACACCCAAGAGTCACACTAGTTGGGAAAGTGGATTCCTTGGGTGCAGAAACATGACAAGGGGCTTGCACAAGCATGAGGTGAAGCATGGGGAGAATGTGACCAAGAGAAGGTGAGTGTTAATCCAGAATATGATTTGGCTCGGAAAGGTGCAGACAAGGCAAGGGCTCACCAAAGAGGTTGGGGTTCATCGGTAAGAGTAAGCATGCCCGAGTGATGGGGCATTTCATTTCACGAAGTGAAGTGACATTTAACAAGGTGCACAAGTCAACATATGCAATTGTGAGAAAGGTAACATTGGTCTGAAAAGGCACGTCGTTCCATGAAGGGATGCAACCAACCCAAAGGATGTGATAGTTCGTGTGGAGAATGATTGGAGTTCGTATAAAGAACACAAGTTGCACAACCAATAAGGTATATGAAGGCATAGATAGAAGTGAACAAGTCAAGAAACTGAGGAATAGTTGCTAAGATATGTAAGACAAGTAACCAAGAGTGGGACACAAAAGGAAAGTTTGGAAAAGTCTTGTCACACATATGGGTGAGGCATGCAATGAGGTAGAACCTAAGTCCATGTTATCTTGGTGAAGTTTTGTGACATAGAAGAGACGATGAGTCTTTGGTGGGTGCACATATGGGGTGCACCACAGAGGTTGTGAACTTGTTTGCAACGAATGAGTATTGGTGGGGAATTTTGTTTATGAGTGTCTTGGTGAGGTGAGGCGATTTGTGCAACTCTTCCCAACATGAAAATGAGACAATAATGCTCATACTGTAACTATTCCATGATAATAAGACTTAGCTGAGTGTTAGGCACGTCTTGTGCCACCCATACCATATTTGTTTGTATCTTGTTTGTTTCACAAGTGTTCTCTTGGTTTCTCATGTTCGCAAGTGTGCTTAAATAACTAACTATTAAGACTGGTAACAATTTGTCTAAGTATACAAGTGATTTGCACAAAGTAGGAATGCGATTGACCCATAGCCTAGAATGGAGTATGGGTATGCTTTAGGTGAAGAGGCATAGTCCGAGTGAAGTATCATTGGTGTTTCCAAGAAACCAAGTGAGAACCGACATTGTGTCGCACACCCTCAAGAGATGTATGATTAGAATATTCAAGTAAGCATTATGTGGGGTCGTGATAGATATCAACATTACGTGCACAATTAAATACTTCGACAATGACATGCATTAATTTCATGCATTTATCTTATGCATGGATGATTAAATATGTGCATGCTCTTGAACATAGAAACATAAGTGTAGTGACACTAATTTCTAACTATGTGGCCACGAGTTAAGGATCATTTGCAAGAAAAACCATCAATATAGTCAAATAATTTGACTTGCAATTTCAAAATAACTATAAAGTTTAATTATTCAATATTTAAATATATAAAGTAAATATAAACAAACATATTTTAAATATTTCAAAATTGTGTAAAAACAAAAAAACATCAAATTTAATTAATTTATAGTTGATTAATTCCGTACATTTATCTATTATTTGACTATATATATTAATATATTTTCTTCGACTTTGTGCATTTATCTTAAAAAAAAAAAAAATATCAAGACATTGCAAATATATTTTTGCATCGCTAGGTCTCACTAATTCCGTAAATTTGGACTACTAAATTATATGAATCCGTAGATAGCTTCTTATACCCTCATCATAATGGACAATTTTGATCAATCTATTATATAGGGTCATTGCAATGAACATTCTTTTTGGGTTATTTTAATAATCCTTTAAAATTAATAAGTAATTTAATATAACATTGACAAAATATATCAAATATATAAATGAACGTCAAACACACACATATATATATATCCTCTCGCATGAGATAATGTGAATCTCTTTCCATGATAGACAATCACTTAGTCTAGTATATATATATCAGGTATTACATAGAAGAAGAGAAAACTGAGATGCCATCCCTCAACACATGGCATTCCACCACTGAAATACCATCACTCCCTCCCCTCAACACCTACCATTCCACCACCCAAATGCTAGCCCGACATACTCCAATACTCACCATGCCACGTTTTGAAACGTACGTTGTAACCAAATACCATGTGCTCAAACTTAACCACACATAGGTTCGCATACCTTTTAAATGTTAAAAGTTAATAGTAAAAAGGTAGTGCTATTTTTGTCCACATCCACCAAGTTATTTCATAAATTTTAAATGTAAAAAGTTAATTAAGAGGTAAATTATAAAATTTAAGTAACCTTGGTTGTATTGTAGAAGTCTAGATTGTGCAATTGAAAAGATATATTAATAATTTCTATACCTATATAGTAAATGGGAAATAGTAAAAGGTTAATCACATGAATTTAAAAATTTAATAGTAAATGGGAAATAGTAAAAGGTTAATCACATGAATTTAAAAATTCAAAATTGCAAAGATGTTATCAACATTGAATTATAATAGGGAGTATGTTTATTTTCTTAATTATTTTTTATGGAAATGAAAGTTAAAATAAAAAATTATTTGCCAAATTTGAAATGAAAATTATTGATGGATAAAAAAAACTTTCCATATTATGTTTTACTCATCATAGTTTTTATGTGGTTTTTTTGCCTTTATTATTCATTTTCCCTATACAGTGACAATAAAAAAAAACATTTTAGCAGTTTTTCCATGTATCATAGTGGTTCAAAACATGATTGCTATTATTTGTATACAATGCAATCTTATTGTCATGGAGCTCATACCCATGTTTCTATTAAGACATACTTATATCACCTATTTACATTTTAAACTAAGTTTTATATTGTTTTTGTTATAAGATGCATCTTTGTAGTGGGCACTGTAAATTAAATGCTTTTGTTGTGGTGAATCCTCTTGTTGTTCGAGAAAAAAGGAAGAACTATTCAAAATTCAAGTCATCCCCTCACTTTCACAAGTTCAGTTTCTCACATTTAAAATGGATTGCATCCCAGTACCTATAAATATTCCAGTTGCTAGCATTCTTTTTTCCTACTCAATATAGATACATGGCATGGTAGAAGATCAATACTAATATCCCATGATTCAATTCAAATGCATATCTTGAAATTTTATTCATTATATAATATAAAATATGTAATACAGGACTATTGATTAACTGAAAATGATAATATAGATAATATAGAAAACTTGTACATATTGTGGGAGATGTGGTTTTTTTTTTTTTTTAATTATTATGTAATATATAAATTTAAATTTGAATCTCCAAATCCAAGTTATTCCAATTTCTTGTCTTTTGAAAATTCTTCTCCACCTTTTGGTAAACACATAGATTGAAATATTAGCCAATACAAGTAACATAATCACCAAAATTTCCATATGATATCTTCAAAATACAAGAGCGATCCCATCTCACTAGAATGGACATATAGAGAGAAGTGTTTATGAGCATGGCGCTTCATAATCATTAGGTAATTCAATTTACCCGCATTGCTAGTTTTGACTTGTTGAAAAGGTATCCACTTGGAAGACCTTTCATCATAGTAGTGGAGGATATTTTATTCCAATAATTAAGGATAAGGATAAAAGTGAAGTTGTAATTTTTTTTCAAAAATAATAGAAGGTTAAAAAAATATTTTTCATTTCCTGAAAGCCAAAATATAAAATTATTTGTTAATATTGAAAAGAAAATTGTTTCAGATTTATTCAATTAAAAAGTGTTTTTTTCAAAAATAATATAAGGTTAAAAGATTAATTTTTTTCAGATTTATTAATTAAAAAAATAAAGAATCTTTTCAAAATATAAACTACTCATCATTATTTTTATAGTTTTCACTCTTCATTAATTAATTTTTCTATACCATGAAAATAATTAAAAAAAAAATAGATTTTTTTTAATTGTGTCATGGCAGTGAAAAAAACAAATTATTATCATTTTTATACAATACTAACCATTCACAACATTTCCAAATGAAAAATATAACTAGCTACCGAAGCTTAAGTCTACTATGATAGGATGCACTATGGATTAAGGGAATGCCTAATCCTACTTCCCTTAGTAATGGAAAAGGGAAATCCAAATCCATGACTTCGAAAAAGACTTCCAAAAAAAGGTCATTGATTACCCACTTTCTATACCAATTTTATAGAGAAAATCCCTTTAAAGGTAACGTGAAAACATTAAAAAACAATATTTCAATACAATCCCCTGAACAATTCCCTTTTGGATTCATGGGCTTTGCACTTTAATCCAATTAAAAGTTATTTCTTACAAAGATTGTTTGGCCTGTAAAAAAATATTACGACATGGAAAATTGAACTTATGTAAAGAAATAAAAAGTATCAAAT
>JZKD02S0723179.1:319865-332977 GCA_000966675.3 Picea glauca
ACTATGGAAGGAAAGAAACAAACGAATCTTTCACTCGCAAGCTTCTCCACCAGAGACCACCTGGGAGACAATCATCACTCGGATCAAGGAAACTATCAGATATCGCTCCTGGAGGCTGGAGGATCTCCAAAGCACACTTGATGAGCAACATATTCTACAACAAAGGAAGCCACTCCCATCCACCTACCAACGCAGCAGGACCACCAAGACTCCACCAAACAGCCCCACCCCCTGGTCCCCACCACCAAACCACTTCATCAAAATCAAATTTGATGGAGCTGCCAAAGGCAACCCGGGAACCACAGGATGGGGCGCAGTGGCCAGAGACCCGAAAGGGGAGCTTCTGGGAATGTTCACGGGCTTCCTGGGGGAAACAACAAATAATGTGGCGGAGCTAACAGGTTCACTAAGAGGATTGTAGGCAGCGCTGCTGAAAGATTATCGCAACATCATCCTGGAAGGAGACTCACAGGTAATCATCCATCTCATCACCCAAATCCTGAACGGGAAAACGCCCTCCAAAATTTCACCAAGCTGGCGCCTCTCGGGACTTCTCGAAGACTTCAAAAATCTCCTCAATCCAGCCATCAACATTGTACCTGTGCATGTAAAGCGAGAGGCCAATCGTGTAGTGGACTGCTTGGCGAACGAAGCAGTTGAAAAAGAGAACGACCTCTCCAGATGGATGGACGAAACCACAGACCATCCAGACATCTTCAATAGTTGTCTCGATCTAGCCACCCGAGACATGCTCCCCCCGGATGGGGTGTCAACAGCTCAAGTGCGGAAACGTGGAAGGATGCCAGGACGCCCATTAAATGGCATCGACCGGCTCCACTCCACCGATTATTAATCGCCCTATGCAACACACTCGCCACCTTAATGAGAAGAGCCCCCTTGTGCGCGGGAGCAGTACCAAGAGGTAGAGTAATCAACGCACAGTGTTAATGGGGATCGTGTGGACAATGGCTAGCGGATTTATCGCGACTTGGGACAGAGAAGCGCTGCATTTGGCCTTCGTAGAGCGAATCCTGTCCGAGACGCCTCTCCACCTTCGATTAAGCGCAGAGCCGAGAGAGACAGCCCAGCACTTCTATACCTCAACAACCTGCTTGCTCACAGACGGCTCCCTCATGCCACGACTCAGGGGAAAGTCACGCCGAGGAGAAGCCTGGTACAGGGCTGAATCCCGGCGTAAGCGACTCCAAAACTTCGAGAGAGCCTTGAGCATGGAAACCATTCGACGAAAGCGACGCTCCAGAACGCTCAAGGCGACAATTGTCGAGCAGACTCGCCTGGTGGAGACCACGCACCACCCACCTCCCATGGCAGAGGAAGTAGATCCCGCAAATCCGGAAAAACACAGTGCGACCCACCTGGACTTTCCCCCCCACTGCATAATCGAGGAGGAGATACCACCAAGCGCCACCACAGGGACTGAACGGGACCAGGCTACGTCGAATTGTCCAAAGGACGGCCATAAGCACGAAGCAGAAGGAAGCCCTGGCAGACGACAGCATAACGATGAGGAAGAGAAAGCCCAGCCGACACTCTCGGAGACCTGGCACCTGCCACTTGTTTTTGAACTCAGGAGTTTGCTCGGGGACATAGATTATCACCTTGGAAGAATGGAGCAGCGCACAGACATGCTTTTCACAGCTTTTTCGAAAGCCACCCCGAAACAGCAGTGCCCCACTTGCGCGCAGGAGTTCATAATTCCAATGGGCTGGCGGCGACCAGGAAGCAAGCGAGCGAGCTCGAGCAACCGACCACCCATGGGTCCTGGTTAGAAGTTTCATTGATGTTCTGTCTAGTTTGCCATCTTAGACTTTAAGTATAGATATGTTTTGGTTTTTGAAACTCATGACCACCGTCACCCTGGTTTCCCTCGGGCAGGGTGAGCATAAACTTGTTTACATAGTCAACATGCATCAAGAACGAATGGCCCAGCTGTCCTGGTTTCCTGCTAAGGCAGGCCAGCTGGAGCCAAGACTAGTAGCTGTATATTTTGGTTTTAGTTAATAGAAAAGGTCCCACCGTTTTACTTAAAAAAAAAAAAAAATATCCACTCATCATAATTAATGTATTAATCTATTAATGGATTACCACGTTGACCATGACCATGGTTTCTATAATGACTCTAAGTAACCAACTTTCTTTTTGTCACGTTTACTTTCACTATATATGTCCAAAAAGGTGTACAAGGAGATGGTAAAATAAATGAACATAATTGAAAAAAGTGTACAAGGAGATAGTAAAATAAATGAACATAATTTCCTCACACGAGGAGGCATCCCAACAACCACATGCATCATAGATATGTAATTATCTTATGAAATACCAATTTTCAGTTCTTTTGTTGTAGAAAATAAATAAAAATGGAACCCATTCAACACATAAAATATGACAATAGGGAAGAAAAGAGTTGATCACAATGTTTGTTAGTACTTATGTTTTTTTCCTTACTTAAGATTTCATATGTGTTGTTATTTTTATATTCAAATAATTAATTTACATTGTCCCATGGGTGTTTTCTAGTAGGTGCTAACATACAAAGAAGAGCAAACCAAGGAATTGATCAACATTGGGTCAAGTGAGGGTTGGGAGTATATGTTGAAGTATCAAGGTCTAATTGAACAATTTATGTATGTTGTTTAACTTCCTTTATTTTATAATTAATGGAGCAATAAGAAACCTTTATATTAATTATACTGACTCTGCTTTGTCATGGTGCATTAAATATGCAGGAAAGACAATATGGAGTTAAACCAACAATAGATATTTTGAGATGTGGCATGTGGCGTGGCTTCAAAAGAATGTGTATTATTTATGAATCACTCATTGCTATGATGTGTATTATTTATGAATTAGTCATTTCTATCGCATGTTTTTTTTTATTCACGCAATCATGTATGTTATACTATATAAATGTATATTTAATTATTACACTTCATTTCTATGTTTGTAGATAGAACATGAACAAACCAAACATAAAAAATAATTCAATCAAGAAAACATTAGTTTAAATAGAAAGTATAATATCACCTACAAGTGAGGAAGAAATTAGACATTCACACAACTTGAGTGATGACAACAGTTCAAGTGATGAATGATACTGAATATAATTGAATGCTCTTGCAAATTGTATGTTTTTGAATATTTGTTTGTGAAAATCATGGATTTTGTTAAATATACTTGATGTAATGTCACAATTGCATGAGGACATGTTATAAACAAATGTAACAATTACATATTGGTTGCATTTTGATTATTCTGAACATTTACGTTGTCTCATTTTGTATGACAATGAGTCTCTTATTCATATATAATAAAATGAGTTTCTTATTTTATTGCATTGTCGAATTTTGTAAAATGTTGCATTGTTAATCAAATAATATATGAATGATTTAAATTGTTGAAATAACATAAGTGTAAATCATTAGATAATGCAATAATGCAATCATTATATCAAAAATCAATAACAAAAATATAAAACAATATTATTATAAAATTATTTTATTTGAGATGATTAATTGAAATTTTGTAAAAAAAAAGTAATTAATTAAAATATATACATATCCGTGCACTATATTATTTTTAAATCACTAAATAATGTGTGCCATAAAATAGACAATGATGCATTTTCATGAGTCATATGCACCATTTCCTATTAATTACATTAAAGCATTGATGCTAAAAATTGTGAAAAAACATTGTTACTTGAAACGAAATAATGTATGATTATATTTATCATTTCATAATATTACAATGTACATGATTAAAATATGCACTAGTGCATTACATTTAATATATGCATTGATTCTTAGTACCAAAGAATGACACCGACATATTACCTCAAATATTCAAAATTTAACTATCATTTAGTGCACATGGTAGTACATACATCGATGTGTATGAACTATAAGAGCACCAATGTGAAATAAAATGGAATAATGACTCGACACATAATATTTATACCAACACCACTACTACAAACAAAAAACAATATGGACCGGTATGTACATTAACACAGAAAACACCTATACTTCATACAACATAACATTTGGAAATGGTGTGTAATAGTTTTAAGTGCACTAATGTTGTTTAGTTTTGTGTGCACATCGATGTAGGTTACTTAATACCACACTGGTGAGTTTTACCAATACAAGCACCGAAAAAAATCCTCCACTTGCACAATTAATTTTAGTTATATGGAACATCCATTAAAACCTCCTCTTTGAATAGAGGAGGTTGTAGCAGAGGATTTTTTGAAAATTTTACAAATATTACAATAGTAAAAATCTCTGCTACAAGTTGTTATCGTTTTAGTGTGATTTCACCATGTACCACATTTGCATTCTTGGTTACATTTCCTCCTTTCAACCAAATCATTCCATCCACCTTCAAGCCAACCTACTTCTGGCCAACTTTGAATCATTTCCCATTCCAATCATTCAAGTAGCACAATTAATTTCCACTAAAGCATCATCAGTGTTAAATATTATTTCATTGGAGATCCAAAGAAGATTTCAAGGAATGGGTGCATGATAGTTGGGAAGATGAAATAGAATTTGGTAAACACATAAGGATATCAATAAGATTTAAGTTATTGTTGCTGGAAAAGGTGATGAATTCCCTAGATACCATATCGATTCATCCAATTGAGGAGTCAATCGTGTAGTTGAGGAGGGGTAAGGGGATGACGATTATCATGGTATCCCACAACATCAAATATATTAAGATAATTATCAATGACATATTTATATTAGTCGATGGATAGATTGTGGAGACTCTCAAACCTAATTATCTATCCAATGCCAACCATCACATGGATCATAGGTTTATCAAATTAAACTATTAAATTGCAATATTCAAAAAAAATTCAATGAAAGAAAATGCATTTGATACGAAATAATATTAACCCTTATATTTTCAAACACACTATGTGATTATTGACTCTATGATGAAAATACAGTTTTAGTAAAGGTTCATATTTAAATTAATTTTCTACCTTTTTTAGTTGTTTGTTTTATTGAATGAATTCAATATTCCCAAGTCACTTTTCCTCAATGAAATTATTAACAAGGTGTAAATAGAGTTTGGACCTTATTATTTGGGCTTGTAAGGTCTTCAACTATATGGGCGTAGATACCTTCTACCAAGTCCTCAAGGAGACGAAACTTGGGGTTTCTTTGACACCCAAGTTCGACAAGTGGACACCTTGGGCATCTAAATGCACCAAGAAAATTTCTCAAGTATGAAGCAACCAAGAGATTCGGGTGCACTGGCATGAGGGGTGCACCAAGGTTGGGCACATTAGTCTCAAGGGGAATGGCGATTGATGAGCACATGACATCATTTGGGTGATTGGGTCTATGAAGGGGTGCAATGATTCATTTGGGAGACCAAGTCTGTGAAGGAGCGTGACGATGTTTTTTGACACATGCGTTCTCAAATGGGTGCGACACCCCCCAAGGGATGCAATGGTTCACAATGGTGACCTTTGGATTCCCTATAAGAAATAAAATGTTGCACAATCGAGGAAGGCAATTTGGTGGAGAGAAAGAAGATCTTTGTGGTTCTATGGAAATATTAGACAAAGAGGGATGATCTCTCTCAAGGAGCCAAGTTGTTGCACATGGGAGGACTTGTGAGGCCTTAAGGAGGACTCAATGGATAGAGTTTGGAAACCTTTTTTTTAGTTTATTTTGGGGAAGTATGAAAACATAGGTATATTGGAGGCATGTGTGAGATAGAATCGAAATCCCTGAAGTCTAAGGAAACAAAAATATGGTAATTTTGCATAGGAGGGTACATTTGAGGTGTACCGTAATAGGTTGAGAAAATGATAGAAACATAGAGTCCTGGTGTGAAAAATCTATGTATGATTTTTTTGGTGAGGTGAGGTTAGTCATGTGACTCTGTCGAAGCTATAAAACACGCCAATAGTGGTCATATTGTAACTGTTTCATAATAAGAAAGACTTAGTCAGGTGTTACAAACAGTTCATTCGAGCAACACTATTTTTGTGTATGTCCTTCATTTATTCCATTTTTGTTCTTAGGATTCTCATGTTCATGGATGTATTCTTAAATATGAATAACTATTAAATTACTAACAATTGTCTATGTATACAAGAGTTGTAGTAGAGTAGGAGTGTGACTCACTGGTAGCCTAGAATGGAGTATGGGTATGTTCTAGATGAAGAGGAAAAGTATAGATGGAGTATCCTTAGTGTTGACAAGAAACCAAGTGAGAAACGTTTCGGTGTCACACGCCTCAAGAGACGCACAATCAAAAGGCACACTGTGGGGATGTTGCATATGGCATCATAGCTTGAAGCACACTCTACTACTATGGTGGTGACAATGGTGATAGAGCATAGCGTCAAGACAGTTCATCGTGAAGATAGTTTACTGGGAATGTTTGTAGACTTGGTGAACCATTCAGTGGAGAGAATTGGTTCATCACAGACTTTACATTAGAATTACAATAGATGTTCAATTGATGGTGCAATGGAAAGGTTGGTCTGGGCACATACCTTGTGTTGGACAAGAAGTTTTGGATAAAAGTTTGAAGAAAATAATGAGTTTGGAGAAAACGTGCAATGAAAGAGGAAAGGGGAGAAGTCAGAGTCAAAGCACATAGTAAAATCAAACTTAGCATAAAATCAAGAAGATCAAGAAAATCAAGAAGATCAAGAATATTAAGAATATCAACAAGACCAATAAGATAAAGCAAGGAGAGAAATAAGGCACAAAAGGAGGAAAAATACACCTGAGCAAAGAGTTGTAAGTGACTCATGATGACTTGTCATTGGGTTTTGAGCCCTAATATCCTGTATAAATATGTAAGGGGTTGGGAAGATTAGGGATCCTGGTGATTATTTTTGTTATGGTCAAAGAGAGAATCAGAGGAAGAGAGCCTGTTTCTTAGAATTCAGAGAGTGAACGGCAGGAAGTTTGTACTGTAATGGCTAGGTGGGATGGGGATCGATTTTGATGTATCCATTGTAGCCCAGTGTGCAATCTTGAGGTTGTTACTTAAACAAGAATAATAAATAAGAAACCAATTGTGGACGTAGCCCAGGATTGGGTGAACCACATGAAATCTTGTGTTGAATGTATGTTTATGTACTTATTCATGTCTACTTTGATTATGCATGGTTAGATCTAGTTGTGAAGTAGATTAGAAATTTCAATAATCAAGTGATATGGTAAATTTGTTTATAATTCTATATGTGAACCAATTAATGATTAAATAGAATATGAATGTTATGCATGATATAGATAGGTTGTAATGCATATGATGATCAACTCACATTCTCTCATTACTGCATGAAACTTGGTTCTTACAGTTCCCCTAGATACCTCAGGTGAGCCTTCTTCTTCATGCAGGTGATGCCGAAAGGGATGATGTCTGGAGGGTTTGTTGGTTAAGATGACTTGAACCTAGGATATTACACCTCCGCGCCAACAAATGGTTTCGTTTTCGGGACCCAGAATCTGTAGTTGAGGGAATGGTTTGGAGGGAGACTAAGAAAAATATCTCAGAATGGATAGAAGGTAAGGAAGGATAACACTCCAGGAAGGAGAATCGAAACCATTGGATGAAGGATGAAAAATGTATGCAAAGATATGTGTATAACGAGTTGCATGAAATCTTCTTTTGCGAGTTTCTGATTATATTGACTGAATATCTGGAAAGATTAGTGGAGTATACTGGAATATACCAATCAGACGCACTAAGGAGCTGGACTCCTGAGTTGGTAAGAGAATTGAATTATGTAAGTAATAAGACCTCCCGCACAATTGATGTTTGGATGGATATTATATTAGGGGTTTATATTACAGAATTTGCAATCGATTGCACACACTTGTATAGTTTTGCAGATCAATATTTATTTAAGGGTTCACATGGAATATTTATGAAATCACTAGGTAAGTGGATACTGATGTTTTTGTGTGATAAATGCGTGATGACAATGGATTCTGAAAACTAAAGTACTTCACACACATAGGGGAACTGGGCTTGGCCAGGAGATGGTATGAAGGTTGGAGAGAAGAAATGAATAAGGAAGGAGAGAATTGAGGATGTAGAAAAATGAGGAAGGAATATTAGAAGGAGAAAATGAATTTGGGTTATTGCGTAGTGGAATAAGGTATAATAATTTGAAGAATGAGGCTGAGAGGAGAGAGAAGTGCAATGAGTATAGAGAATCTTTCACAAACTTCTAGGTTATATAAGTACAATGTATAGAAGGATAAGATGAGTATCCTCAATGCAATCCTATTATAGAATAACTCATGAGTCCTATTCAAGTTGAATCCTGGGTTGAATCCACAACCACGCATGCGTCACCTAGATATGAAACCACATTTGAAGACTTGTCAAGATCCCTTGTATTCAGTGGAGGAAGTCAAAAAGAGTAGTAGTCATAGCTCTAGAAATAACGTGTCGAGCTAGAGTCAACCAGTATCACCAAGGGGAGGGATAATGCACAACAACATGAGAGGAGTGGATAATACACTCAAACTACCTAAGTTTCGGGGATTTGGGTTAGAGGACCCATAACAACATCTCTTTGTATGTGAGACCATCTAGGATGCGAAGATTGCGTAGTTGGAAACAACTTTCAGAGGCCATGCACTAGTATGGTATATGAAGTTGTTGAGTAATACACCAATAGGCCAAGCAAGAACCTTAGCAAAAATTACACAAGCGTTGCTCAAAGAATTGAAGAAACAAAAATATGAGTTGCAGTACATCAAAAGGTTAAAATAAATCAAATGAATGCAGATTGAATCAGTACAGAACTTTGATAATAGATTCAAGGACGTGATGGGTAGGTTAACATTCCAAATCCATAATCAACAACATAGGGAATGGTTTATTGTGGGAGCCTTGCCACGCATCCGCGACCCATTGATACAACACAAAGTTTCATCACATCCTGAAGCCTTGGAGATTGCAATGAAACTTGAATCATCTCCTATGAGATACAGTGGGGGGATGGAACAAGTCCAAAAAAAGTTGGCTAACTTGACCATTCAATTGGCAGAGCTTACAAATGGGAAGGATAAGTGGGAACAAATTTGGTGTGCTAAGTGTAGGACTGAAGGTCACCATAAATATGAATTCCGAACCTTTACGCACTACATGGCAGCTAAAGCACCAAATCCATTACCAGGGGGAGTATATTTTGAGATTAGTAATAAATGGGGACACAATCCGGATGATTGTCCATTACTGCAGAAATACCAGAGTACGCCAATAAATTTATTCTTCACGTTTTGTAAGTCAATAGGACATGAATATAAGGATAGCCGCACATTCAATTTTACAAGGGAGGGAACTTCATACATGTACATAATTCAAGAGGAAAATGTCTCAATAGAAGGAGGTTAGTATAATAATCAAAGAGGATTTAACCAAGGAAACCAAGGAAGATTTGGTAGAGGTCAAGGCAGAGAAAACTTCTAAATAGGAGGAAGAGGACCAATAATATGTTATAACTATAACCAACCAAGACACTTAGCTCATGATTTCGAGAACCCCTGTACAACATGCACATATTGTCGAGAATTGGAACATGCGACATAAGTCTGTCCTCAATTACTAGAAAAGTGGCAGGTAATAGGGAATCAAATCCAGAATGAAGATCAAAATGTTCAAAATATATCATTAGAGATACGCGAAGAAGGACCAAAAATAGTAGTTGTTACGCGTGGAGGAGCTAAAACAGGAATTGATACAACTAGTGGAAGAAGGTAGGTTGAGCAATGGGTAAAGAAAGGAGGACCTTTATCAATGTTCGACCCACAACAAGAAAAAGAGACTTACAAGTATATAAGAAAGGAGATATTGGGACTGAATTGGGTTGCATCAACATCATATGCGCCACCTATGGGGGACATGCATCCAATCTATGATACTGCCATACTCAAAGGGCCACTAAAGAAAGGAAATACTTTGGGAGAGTTTTTGAAGAGTTGTTTAGAATTGATGAGGGATGAAAATGCGTTGAATATATTATGCAACATGATTGACCATTGTGCACAAGAAAGGACAATTCTTACAATACAAAAGGTAGTGAATCATGTATTGTGCAAGAAAAGAACCAATCGAGAGTTCATACTGAATGCACAGATTGGGGAGTATGATGTGGATAATGTGATTTTAGACTTGGTTTATGATGTGACTGTGTTACCAAAACAAATGTGGAAAATGATGGGGAAGCCCAAGTTAATATGTTCCCATTTCTAGTTAAGATTAGAAAATCATCATAAGATAGTACCGACTGGCCGATTGGAGGGGATACATGTGAATATAGATGGAGTGCACAGTATAAAATATTTTGAAGTTATCGAGATCGTGGATGATAGCCAACCATATACAATGTTAATGGGATTAGAGTGGGCCTTCGAAAACCAAGAAATCATTAACTTGAAGAGGAGGGAAATGATCTTTTGAAGTAAGGGACATAAAGATTACCATGCCATTAGATGAAAAAGAACGAAAGAGGTACATAGAACCAACAAAAGGGGATGAAATTGATAACTTGTACAACATGATTGCACGAATGGGTGACTATGTTAACTCCACTGCAGATGGTATGCTAAGTTTGAGGAGCATTATCTCATGTGCATCAGAATTAGAAGAAGGATTGGAACATTGGCATCAAAGGATGCACAAAGTATCTAAAAGGCAGTGTGCTCACATTACTTGATTATTGCGTTGGATTGGAACAGAGTTATGTGATCCTCCCAAGTATGATGGATTGACTGATATATAAATGTTTATACATAAATTTGAGTTACAAATACCTTAGAAATAGATATTGTTGACATTATATGTTGCTTTAAAGGCCACCCTATCCATATGGTGGGCTACGCATAAGGAAGGAATAAAAGATTGGCAACAATGTAGAAGATTGATAAAAGTTAGATTCGATACCAATGTGGAATATATCGCATAGAAATATATTGGGGAAGGAAATCCAACAAATCATGTCACATAGTGAAAACATATGTGGAGCTCGACACCAAATAAAGAATGGACTCACGGGTTCATACATACATTGGAGACAATTCCAAAGAATTGGTACTTGGAACTAGACATGCACAAAGATACCACAAATTAAGACTACATGACTCAAAGGTTTAAGGTAGAATTTACTTTTGAGCATGAATCTCCATTAGTAGATGCATCACTACAAGCTATTAGAAACAAAATTTTCTCAAAAGAAGAGTCAATGAAGGTAATATCTATATGTAGTGCACACAATGCTTCTACGGCATTCCACCAATTACTAGAATGTTACAATGTTGCATAAGAAGCCCTAAATGAGGAAGATCCCCAAAATGTCCAGATACCTGAAACCGATCAGAAATGCATGGTAGGATGTCCAGAGCTTGGATCTACAACATATGCACAACCACTAAATATGTAGAAAGTGAATATTGGGACAGAGGAGAACCCAAAGTTTACGTAGATAAGAGATTATTGTTGTGATGAAACCATAAAAAAGATTGCAAATTTATTGCATGAATATCAAGAACTAAATTATCAAGGCTCTTAAACCTAATCAATTATCTAGTGCCAACCATCCCATGGTTCACATGTTTCTCAAATTGAGCTCCCAAATTGCAATATCGAAAAATAATTTAATGAATGAAAATGCACTTCATTTGAAATAATATTAAACCTTTGATTGACAAGGACACTTTGTGATTGGTAACTCTATGATGCACATAATATTTTGGTAAAGGTTTATATTTAAATTCACTTTTTATCTTTTTTTTAGTTGTTTTTTTTTATTGAATGAATTCAACAATATCATAACATGATAGTCTTCCTTATCATAACATGATAACCATAATGAGAAGGATAGTAGCAAGGCCCCATTTAGGAATGTTGATACTCTCCCCATGAATTTCATTCCCTTTTGAGTCGCCTCACGCCACACGTATAAGATGGATGGAAATTTTTGTATCCAAGTAATAGGAGGGTTAAAGAGAGCCGAAATTTAAGTGATAAATAGTAGTAGCATAACCAGACTTTAAGCTTTAAGCGGGCTAATACATGTCCAAAGGAATCAGAAAAATTGAAACAGATTATATCTGAACGTTAAAATTGCGAGGGTTTATATTGGGAAATATAGAGAATTAAAAATTTTCATAAAAAAATATAGGGACTTAATTTCATTCAAATTTAATGAAATTTTCAAATTTGATGAAGTTTCCAAATAGTGTAAAGTTTAATTTTAAAATAGCATTTATGTGTACGAGTGTAAAATCTATTTCAAATTTTGGATTCCCTAAAAGTCTAGGGAAATAGATTTCTTTGAATTGCATTTGGATTCATGATTCATCTTATTATTATATTAATTGATATTGATAATAAAATTAAAATAAATCAATTTTAATTTTTTAAAATATATGTGAATATATAATTTATTATTATTAATTTATTTATTAAAATATATGTTATTTCTTTTTTCTAAGATCAAGATTGTTGTTATGTCATATTTTATCTGATCAGATTTCTTAGCCACCTCTTTCATCTTTTCATTGATTTGATTGATTTAGTAAGATGATTAAACGAACAAATATCACTCACAAAATTATTTAGGAAGAAACATTGGAAGAAAATGTCCAGCCTCCTATGGAATAAATCGCTGAAGTTTCTACCAAACAATTCACCCTCAAGAGGCCAAAAACTTTCTTATCCCAAAAATGTTGAGGCTAAGGAGGAGCGCACCAAGTTGATGGATGAAAACATGGCAATGGGTCGCGAAGGAAGACATGCATGCAAGAACACACACACGTTCCTAGAAACATGCATGTGTTCTTAATCGTACAGCCTTGATACTCACAAAACCACCAAACACACTTGCCAACTCAATTTAAGGATGAATGCGCCTGCATTCATGAGAAGCACATGTTCAAGAATGCACACATGTTCCTAATTTTTTTTAAATGAAAATAATGTGTGTGCGCTTTAGAAACTCACACATGCTTTAGGAACATGTGCGTGTTCCTGAAGCATGTATGCGTTATTAAGAAAAGGAACACATGCACGTTCTTGTTAACATGAAATATATCTCCCTA
>JZKD02S0723179.1:333027-343865 GCA_000966675.3 Picea glauca
TCTTTCTCTCCAACTTTCTCTTGCATTCCCTCTTTCCCTCTCTCTCTTTCTCTCCAACTTTCTCTTGCATTCCCTCTTTCCCTCTCTCTCTTTCTCTCCAACTTTCTCTTGCATTCCCTCTTTCCCTCTGTCTCTCCCTCTCTCTCTCTCTTTAACTTCCTCTCTCCCACCATCCCTCTCTCACTTTCCCCTCCCCTCCCCGATCTAGATTATTTTAGGAACAAAATGAAAAAAATATATTACAACGAAATACACATAAAAATTGCTAGAAACAAAGAAATACAACAATACATGATTTGTATTAATGACATAAATGTACATAGACTGTAAAAATACAGAGTGCTAGACTCGCTAGAATAGATGTGACGAATATGTTCATTTGCAAGAAGATGATTAAAATGAGGCTCTAAGGGCCTTTTTATGATAAACATGAATTCGAAAACCCTAGACATTCAAAAACCTAACCATAGGAAATGAAGCGTCAAACGTCATGTGGGCCCCATTGGGGTAAGTTAGTAAATTAACTTCCCGAGGTCATAAATTTTGCATATGATCTCTCTTTTATGAGTGTGATAGCCCATTGGAAAGGTATTTTTGATATCTATGCATTATACCAACAATCTATGACACCATATAAATTTTGACTGTGGAAAGCCAAGAAAACATTGTTTAGAGCCCCCAAAATGGTCGTGGAAGTACATAAAGATGTACTGACATGAAAAATTCCAAAATAATTTAGTTAGAATAAATGGGAGGCCACTAATATCCAACCATATGATATGTAGGGATTCATGACAACCTTATAAGTGTATAACACACAATTACAAAGAAATTTATGCATTACAGAGAAACGTGTTGAAATTAAAACTGTCAAGATTCACCAATTGGAATTTGGAATAGGTGGGTGGCCACCAATATCCACCTGGATTCACCCCCTCTCTCTCCCCTCTCCCCCTCCTTCACTCTCTCTCTCCCTCTTCTCCCCTCTCTTCCCAACTCTCTCTCTTTCTCTCCTAATTTCCCTTACAATCCCTCTTTCCCTCACTCTCTCTCCCTATCCCTATTTAACTTTCTCTCACCCCCCATCCCTTTCTCTCACTTTCTCCCTCCCCCCCCCTCTCTTTATTTGTCAAATGGTCTCTCTTATCTCTCTCTCTCTACCCTATTGTTCCCCCTTCTCTCTCTTACCTCTCTATCTTTCTCTATACCCCCAATCTCTCTCCACCTCTCCCTCTCCCCTATCTCTCATGTATCTACCGCTATCTCCCCCTCACTCTATATCCTCCTCAATCTCTCTTTATCTCTCCCTCTCTCTCTCTCTCCCTTTGATCCGTATTATTTTCGGCATGAAATGAGAGCGGAGATATAATAAATAAATGTATACATATATCACGGATATCCAATAATATAACAGAAATGTATCATATATGAAACCATAAACATAGAGATACAATAATACACAATTTTTTGTTAATGAGAAAAAATGTACAAAGACCGTAAAAATACAGAGTGAAACACTCGTAAGGATGGTGCAAGCTTATCTCTGAGAAGAGATGTGTCTATTACTCACATTTGCAAGAATTTGATTTTACAATGAATATCCAAAGGCATTTTTATCATAAAGAAAATCCAAAACCCTAACCCCAGAAGATGAAAAAACAAGAGTTTTGTGGCTCTGTTTTGGGTAGTTTAGTGTATCAACTTCCCAGGGGTGTAACTTTGGCATGCAATCTTCGTTTGGGGTGCACGATATCTTGTTGGAAGGGTATCATCAAGGAGATTCATTTTGGGTGCTCAATAAAAACCTTCATATATCATTGAGAATATCTATCCCAAAAAACCTTCATTTAGGCCCTCAAAATGACCCAGAAGTTAAAAACTGTTAAAAATAGTAAATTATCAAAATTGTCAAAAAAATGTTTTGAGCCAGATGAAAAAGGTGGGTGGCCATTGATATCCACCTAGATCAATCATCCATTCTTAGGAAGCAATGATATCCATTTCTTTGATTTCCCTGGGGAGATGGGGAAGCGATTGAATCTTGGTGTGTTGCTTGCCTGGCTGGAGACATTGCGTTGTGGAAGGATGTCATGAACCTGTTGTTGGTAGGGTTGAATCTACTCAACTAGTCGGGCTACAATATGAGATGTATGGATCCAGAAGGAATCTTTTTTATTTTCTGCATTCTTTTCGACCTACTTCTATTTGATAGAAGGCGCTTGGTTCGAGGCTATAGTGGTCACAATATCCTTCTGTTCACCTTTTGAAGGGATTGTGAAGAAGCTGAATTTTTTAGCATGATATACTACCTTGTGACATTGTTTGGGTGGGACAATAGTTGGAACTACCTCTGGTATCCTTTAGAGATGACCCTGCAAAGTAACAATGACACTATGGGGTCGAGACTCATAAATAACATGGCGCTTCCACATATATGGTTGGCCCAAGAGAAAATCATAGACATCCAATGGGGAAACATCACATAATACCTCATCCTTGAGGGGTTGAATGTCGTATGAACATAGAAACTAATAGTTGGCATGAATATCTTTTCATTTCCAAAGCCACCCAATGTTGTATGGTTGCGACTGTGGTATTGTTAACAATCCCAACTGCTTGACGACCTCTACTAAGATGAGGTTATTCTAGATTCCACTATCAATAATAAAATGCAGCGGGGTCCCCTTCATCCACATCTGTGAATGAAAAAGGCTCTCCCTCTCTTCAGGATCTGTGGGTTCTTCTTGTTTAATTGTTGTGGTCGCAACAATAGAAGTGGGGTCTGTGTCGATGATCTGTCTTCTATCAATATTTTTCGAATCAAATTCTAAATCAGGTTTTGGATCCTTGTCTTTGATATTGGCCACCAATAATTGTTTTGAAATACATTCATCCGTGTTGTGCCAGGGGATTTTGTGGAAACCGCACCATTTTCCAGTGTCCTTCTTCGTCTTTTTGTGACCCTTCTTTTCCTGTGGCTTGGATTGGTATTTCAGGCGACTGTTTGTTAGGGTCGTCTTTATCATACTTTGGTTGTTACATATTTGCAGACATGAAATCTTGTTTGTTCTGGTGCTTAAATTTCTTCTCGATTTTAGCAACATATCGATAAGCAACACCGAGTGAGGAGATGTCCAAAAAATCCATTTCAGTTTGGATGTATCTGTGTAGAGCCCCACTGTATGTTTGAACCAAATTTCATTTAGAGTCTCTGATACCCCATCTGGTGTGAAAGGTATGGAAGGTATTGATGAAATCCAAAAATTATTGGTCCCTCTCTTTCCGCAGTGTGGTCCATCTCATGTATTGGTCCTCATAGTTTCCAATAGGGTAATACTATTCCTTTATCGCATCGACAAAAAAGTCCCAAGTGGTCTCGACCCCATATATTCCAGACTCCTTTGTGAAAATTTTCTCCCAGTAAGTTTCCCACCAATTTTTGACACGGGGGAGATCCTTAAGGAGTGCGAAGGTGATATTTTTTCTCTCAGAGAAATTATGAACAAAGAAATAACCTTCTAGTAGATTTAACCATTTTTCTAGGCCATCTGCATATATTTGTCCTTCAAATATGGAAATATAAAAGTTAACTTGTACCTTGAAAGGTGAGGTGCCTTCAAAGTGTCTTCTTGATGAATACGTGCCTATTGTTATTATTAGGCATTGAAGGATGTGGGAAAAATTCTCCATCATTTCATCACTCTGTCGTGTGAGAGCTTGCTCAAGTAACATATTAATATAATCATCTTCTCTGTCATTTTTTTTTCTTTCACCATGGAGGGTTTCTTGGGCGTGTGAGAGCGATTGTCCTCAAGAGAGACAAGCTCAAGACCCAACTTTCTATACTTGGACCTCATCAGTGACATGCACTGAAAAACAATCAACAACATCCTACTATGATACCACTGATCCAACTTATTTTTGGCACAAAATGAGAGCAGAGATATAATAAAGAAATTTACAGATATAGCTTGGATATTGTTGGCCCTCGACCAAGTTTTGAGGAAACCTTGGTCACATTTGGACCACTTTTGGAATTCGACAGGTTGGTCGAATATGGAGGTTCTAGGTGGAGCTAAGATCAAGGATCTCACTTATTTTGTGGGCTATGTGGACCTAGCAAGGGTTATTTAGGGTTTTGTAATGGGTTATGGGATGTCGTCCCATGGGTTTACCCATGATTAGTCCTTTTTGTAAGGGATTGTAAAAGTGTAAGTAAGAATGTATTGTAAAAGATTAGAGAGTAGTAGGAAGTGGCTAAGTGCAAGTAGTTTTAAGTTGCTTTGTGTAGCAAAATGTGTATGTGCTAAGGCTCTGTGCTCAATAGAGGATTTGGCTCTATGCCTAGACCTAGTTTTGGAAGTAGGATCTAGTGCTCAGTGTACAGATCTCCTATCCTATGCGAAGCTCGGCTCTGTGGCTTAGTGCACATGAGCAGATGAATGTAAGATTCAGAAGAATAATAAAGAGGACAAAGCAGTTGGTGGACATAGCCCCACAATGGGGTGAACCACATATATCTTGTGTCTTTGGTTTCTTTGTGCTATGTTGTTTATGTTATGAATATGCTCAGTGCCTTTCTTATTATGTATGTTAGATAGATCTATTGATTCTTAGTTATTTATTTATGTTAAGAATGAATGGATGTTAGATCTAACTCAGAGTTATGTGCTAAGTGATTGATGTGCTTAATCTTTATTGTTACTGCGTCTATCTATATTTTGGTTTTCTATGCGATGTTGATAAAGCTAATGAACTAATGCATGTCACCTTCTAAGTGTTTCTAGAATACTCTGTGAAGTGTTATTATTACAGGTCTGTGTCCCAGCTTGGTTACACACACTTGAGTCTTGTAACCCCCCTGCCTCTACCTAAGGTGTGTTGTTTAGGTGTTGAACCTTGGGTTTTCCCCTGTGCCAACAAATGGTTCCGTTGTTGGGGCATGAAACTATTATCTTTGGGAACTGAAGTAAAGAAAAGAGAAACTATGTGCGTAGATATGTTGTTGTAGTGCATAGTACTCTACTTGACTTGTGAAGATTTTTGCTAAGAAATAAATTTGATCCAAATAAAAGAGGTAAGATCTGAGGAAAGGTAAATATTTGTGCTTTGATAAGAGTAAGATAAGTGAATTTTTTTGTTTCGAAAGCATGAATTTAGGTATGTTTAATCGATTATTTCCTAGTCTGAAAGATAGGGAAAAGTTGGAAGAAAGAGTTGATCTAAGTAAAGAAAATATAAATGAAGAAATACATGTTATTCTTATGCATAGAAAGAGTTTTTGGACTTATAAATGGATGCAGGAACCTAGAAAGAATTGTTGCAGATTGAAGGTACAACAATGTGATCCTAGTGTGCATTATAGAAGAGGTTGGGGAACATATAAAATAAAAAGAGGATTGGCATTGTGTTATAACTGCAAAAGACCAGGACATATTGCTAAGGAATGCCTTGGTACATGTCCTATTTGTATTTTTTGTAAAACTATTGGTCATGAGGTTGAGGATTTCCCAAGGATGATTGCTAAAGTTGAAAGAATGAACATGAGACAATAAAACTATGAAGAAAGTCAAGAGAATAAGAGCATGTTAGAGAATCATAAAGAGAAATAATCAGATAAATATCAGACTATGTTATTACAGTTGAAAGAAACAATGGATGTTCACAAAGATGTTAGTTTACTAGAGATCCTGAAAGTAAAACAATGCATAATTGCAAGAATAGAAGACTTCGACATAGACTGTGTCTTGGATGAGGAAACAAAAGTGAATATTATGACAAACGACACTTGGGAAATTTTGGGAAAGCCTTCTATGGTACCTTCATTGGGAAGGATAGGATTGTTTAAGGGTAAGATGATAACCTTATGTGGACGAGTCACTAATGTACCTATTATTATCCATGGAACATCGACTGAAGAGGAATTTGAAATCATTAAGTTTGTTGATAACTCCTCTTTCCCACTTTTGCATTTATGGAAGCATCCCTTCCCATTGGAAGAATCTGTTATGAGGCCTTGCTTATTTAACCCGTCGGACGCTGCGCTGGGACCAATTTTTTCCACCCTTGATTAACTGATCTAACAGAGAATTGATTGTGTGTCGAGCTTTGTTATCAGAAAATAGACGGCGTTGTCTATTTGTCTATGCCGCTTATCCATTATCCTACCTATCTGTTTAATAGTGAGAATGTCAGGCGAGCCTACTGAATTAGAGAAGTTTGCTGAGGAGATATTCAAGAAGTTGATGGCTGATAAACCATTATCTGAAGGTGTCCAGGCCTCATCGACTAGGGGACTGCAAACTTCCCCTTCGACTGGACAACGTTTTTGCCATGTCAACCCCACGACTGAGCAGTGAGTAAGCATTGTGGAAATCTTGATATTGTGAAGAAGATCCCATCGATCCTACCAGATTACATTATGTCTTTGGCTGGAGCGGTTACCCGCATTAGCATTCCACGGGACTATGATTACACCTTGTTCACCACGTACATTCCGAAGGGAATAATTGTAGTTGGGAGTCAGTTGGGACAGATCCTGTTTCTAAAGAACAACGAATTCAACCTAGGATATAGAAAGAACTATGCTATGCTCGCACCCCACAGATACTTGACAAAGTCAACTGGGAAGAAGCCTCTCCTGGTCTTACAACCATGGATTAAGGGACTAGCGCAATCCACTATGCTAAATGTAATGAATATTCCCCATTTTGGGCTTCACTAGGAGGTTAACGCTTACATTAAACTCCTCTTGTTGTGCTATCATGGTGAATACCTGTGGCATGACCAAAGGATTACTATGGATATGATGATGATCCACCAAATTATAGGATTAAGCATTAAGGGACCCGAACCTCACCAGTTTTACCCAGGGAAGGCCTCAGATCTCTCCCTAGTACAACGCATCAAGGAGGATTACGATGAAGTTGAAAAAGGAAATCCAGGCTACAAAGTAATCTCTATATAGGATGGTGTAGTGCACCTCTCTTGTGAACTCATAGCTGGCAAGCGTGTAAGAAAGAATTGGGCGAGTTACCTCATCAATGAACTCGATAAATATTGTCGCGAAGCTTAGGATTTGGGATACGAATTCCACTTTAGTTGGCTGATCATGTTGATCGCATTTGTCACTTGGCAAATGCCTAAAGGAGCCACCTTTCTGGAGATAGAACCATTAGATCCATTGGCTATTAGGTTTGCTACCTTGTGGTACACCAATGACATGTCAATGTAATGGAAGTCCAACATTGTGTTTCATTCCTATTATCAACAAATGAAGGTTTCCATTGAGTCATTTATGCGCATGACATCGCACAACTTGCACTAGTACAGACCGATAACTAAGTTCCACATAGATTCGCATTTCATCTATATCACTATGCACAGAGATGAGAGCAAGGAAGAGTTACAGTCATATTACAAATTGATAGATGAGGACATGGAGCAGATCACAAAGGAGTGGCTGGAGGAGTTCCATGTACCCGTTGTTGATGCAGAACTCTCCGACACTAACACCATCAACAACCCCATAGTTACCCAGGTTGAGCATGTCGGACAATCCAGTGGGATGATGAAGAAGAAGAAGTAGGAAGAATTCCAGATGTAGAGACTGATGAGGAAGACAACGGTTCTAAATAAAATGGATCTGGATTGCCAGAAGGAGGAGTAGATGAAGTATATGGACAAGGAGGAGGGGATGATAAAGGAGGAGGTGAATCTACACCGCCGAATGATCACCCTACTGAAACAGTAACACCACAGAAGAGGAAGGTTTTTCTGCAGAAACCTTCAGCAAGAAAGAAGACGTGCGCTAGTAATCCCTAGTTAGAAGCAACGCTCATGGAGGACAACATCAGTTTGGTTCATGGAGCCATGGAGGATGCTTTCGAGGACATCTTGCAGAGATATGGAGTGAAGCAGGAGGAGTTGTATGGATGGATAAAGAACGAACTGAAGGAAATGCATCAAGACATTTGCTTGGTCCGCGTAGTACCTACTGCGCCTTTCTCATCACAGATTGCAGAATTGGGGGATGAACTAGCCCAATTGAGAAGAATAGTATATGTGACAGAGGCTCGACTTCATAAAATCCAGGAAGAAAAGGAGAAGGCTACAGAAGCCTTGAAACAAGAGAAAGATGAAGTCTTAGAGAAATTATGAGTAACACAGTATAGTGTAACTGCCTATGAAAGTGAGAGACAAGAGTTTCGGGTGATGCTTCAAGAAGACAAAGAGAAGCTACAGAGAGAAAAGGAGTAGTTCCTCACAAAACAGGCCGCATTCAAAGAGGCAGTGAGTAAATCATATCACTTTGTGCCAAGATTGGCACATGAGGACAAGGAGTCAGTCGAGGTTCAAGTAGTGAATCTCACTAATACTATCCAATAGCTTCAAGCGAGGATAAAAAAGTTGAAGGTCCAAGCAGTACCAAGCACCCCACAAGAAGTGCACGATCATAGGGAGGAAACCGCCAAGAACACAATAATTCGGATAAGGGACCTCACCTTAGAGTGCAAACAGTTGAGCAATAGAAGTGTGCAGACTTATGAATGCCTCGTAGAAGATACAAAGATAAGGAAATTGGAAGCTCAGTTACAGGAGGCGCAACAGTAGGCATTCTCCGTGCAAGCGAAAATGAAGCTACTCATCGTAGTTGAAATAATGAAGAGATATCAAGAGAAATGTGTGGTGCAACAACATATTACTACCATCCAAGGAAGGGTAATGGAAGTTGCACAGAAGCTACAACATGTGCAGGATGAATCCTTCAAGATGTTTGAATAAATTGAAGGACAAAGCTCGCAATTGGACCAAGTGGTTGCAGAAGTGGAACAACTCCTAGAAGGGCCTATTACAGAGCATATGATCTAGGAGCTTGTTGAGAAGGAGGCTCATATGAAGAAGCAAGTTGATGCATCTCGATTCAAGCTCGAGGCCTTTAAAGCAACATTTCCCACACTTAATTGACTCGGGATGAGTCACAGGTAAGTGTTGGGGGCATGCTGGCCCTCGAACAAGTTTTGAGGAAATCTTGGTCAGGTTTGGATCAATTTTGGACTTTGACAGGCTAGTCGAAGATGGAGCACCTAGGCGGAGCTGAGATCATGGATCTCACTTATTTTGCAGTCTATGTAGACCCAACAAAGGGTTATTTAGGGTTTTGGTAATGGTTTATGGGATTTCGTCCCATGGGTTTACCCATGATTAGGCCTTTTTGTAAGGGATTGTAAAAGTATAAGTAAGAATGTATTGTAAAAGAGTAGAGAGTAGTAGGAAGTGGCTAAGTGCAAGTAGTTTTGAGTTGCTTTGTGCAAAATAATGTGTATGTGTTAAGGCTCTGTGCTTGATAGAGGAGTTGGCTCTGTGCCTAGACCTAGTTTTGGAAGGAGGATCTGGTGCTCAGTGCACAGATCTCTTGTCCTATGTGAAGCTCATCTCCGTGGATTAGTGCACATGAGCAGATGAATGTAAGATTCATAAGAATAATAAAGAGGATGAGGCAATTGGTGGATGTAGACCCACACTAGGGTGAACAACGTATATCTTGTGTCTTTAGTTGCTTTGTGTTGTGTTGTGTTGTTTATGTTATGAATATGCTCAGTTCCTTTCTTATTATGTATGTTAGATATATCTGTTGATGCTTAGTGCTTTATTTATGCTAAGAATGAATGGATGTTAGATATAACTCATTTCTATGTGGTAAGTGATTGAAGTGCTTAATCTTTATTGTTACTGTGTGAATCTATCTTTTGGTTTGCTCTGCGATGTTAATAAAGCTAATGAACTAATGCATGTCACCTTATAAATGTTGCTATAATACTCTGGAAATTGTTATTATCACAGGTTTTTGTCCCATATTGGTTACACGAACCTGAGCTCTGTAACCCCCCCTTCCTCTACCTCGGGTGAGACTTTGTCTATTTCACAGGTGTTGTCGAAAGGGTCAGTAGTTAGGGTTTTGTTGGTGCATTGTTTAAGCGTTGAACCCTCGATATGCCCCTATTCCAAAATATATTAAATAATATAACAAAAATGTATCAGAGATGCAACCATAAAAACAGAGATACAGTAATACACAATTTTCTATTAATAAGCAAAAATGTACAAAGACTGTAAAAATACAGAGTGAAAGACTCGCTATAATGGTGGCAGCTTAGCTCTGAGAAGAGATGTGTCTTCTAATCACATTCGCAAGAATATGATTTTAAAATGAAGATACAAAGGCCTTTTTATCATAAATAAAATCCAAAACCCGAATCCCGGAAGATGAAAATCCAATAGTTTTGTGGACCCCGTTTTGGGTAGTTTGGTGTATCAACTTCCCTGGGGCATAACTTTGGCATATGATCTTAATTTGGGGTGCACAATAGCTCATTGGAAAGGTATTTATGAGGAGAATCATTTTGGGGATCAATCAAATCCTTTGGATATCACTGAGAATCTTGATCCCAAAAAACCTTCATTTAGGCCCTCAAAATGGCCCCGAAAGTTAAAAACTTCTAAAAATAATAAATTGCCAAAATTGCTAGAAAATTGTTTTGAACCAGATGGAAAAGGTGGGTGGCCATCGATATCCACCTGGATCACCCTCCCAACCTCTCTCTCTCTTAATCACTCTCTATCTCCCCCTCTCTCACTCTACCCATATCTCCCTCCCTTCCTCTCTCTATCTCCCCCCCTCTCTCTCTCAATGTCTCACTTTCTATCTCCCACTCTCTCTTTCTCTCTCCCCTCTCTATCCCTCACTCCCTCTCTCCCTATTTTACTCTCTTTGTCCCTACCACTTCCTTGATATCTCTCTTCACCTCTCTCTCTCCCCTCCTCTTTTTCTCTCTCTC
>JZKD02S0723179.1:352674-407042 GCA_000966675.3 Picea glauca
TATATATATATATATAAAATTAATATTGTTTACTATTTTTAATCTATTTTTGTTTTGACATATATCAAAATCCTAAAACACATAACTTTTTTTATCTTAACCATTTTTAAAATGAGTTGTACACCACACTAGAACAATGGGTTCTCTACAATTATACAAATTTTTGGAGGTAAATTCCATCATTAAGGTACTCAACACCGGAGATATATACCTCATATTTTTCTAGAAAAATAACATAGGAGAAAAACTCAAATTTCTAATAGTTATTCACAATTTATATAAATAAAAATTGTATATTCCAAAAGATATTTCAGTTTCCTACATTTTATCTTTTTACACCATATTCAAATTAATTGTTGTTTTTCCATGTTTGCATTTCCACTTATGTGTAATGAAAGACCATCATTAGCTTGCACATGGCCCTTTTGGATCCTATTTCTCTCCTGATATGTTCAAATAATTGATATGTGCAAATACATAGGAAAACAATCATTAATTATATTTACAAAAAAATAATCACATAGACAATGGACCTTAACAATACTCTTTAGAGGGAGAAACATTATTTATTACAAGTTCTTAACTATGTACCTGTTAATTTCCATAGATGCAGGGGAACGCTTGGCTCGGAACTGTTTTGGGAACTTGAGAGCTTTTTGGGAGCTTCAACATCAAGAAAATGGGAGCTTGGGAACTAGTTTCCTAAATAGAGAGATTTAAATTAAAATTATTTTAAATTAAAATATAAATATTTTTATTCCATTATTACAAATACATAATTATTACAAATATTTTCATTATATTTACTTAAAATACCACTATAAAACAAATACTAAAGTACAATAAATATTATTTTAAAAATTAATGAAGTAAAAAAAATACAATACTACTCACTTTATAGATGTGGATATGAAATTTTTTAATGCATGTGTGTTTAGCTGAGACTAAACATGAAAGTAGAATAAATCAATACCCTATCCATAACAAGTGTTTGCTCCAGTTTTTTTTTTCTATCAACCAACCATATCATTGACTTTTATTGTATTTCCATATTATAAGAATAACACTATTTAACTTTTTATAGTTAGAACAAGAATAACCCTTCAAATTTATGTTTGAAATTTATATATGTAAAGTTTAATTTTTAAAAGATGTTAAAACTTTATATATGTATTTTCAATTTTGTTTCTCATTTTCTAATCAAATCATCTTTATGGATGTTAAACTTTCAATATTGAGTTAAATATATTTATAGAATTATTAATACAAATTAAATTAGTAATTTAGATATTATAGTTATTGTATGTTGCAGTGGGAACATGGTTGTCCTAGATTAACATTGTCCTCTATTGACCTTCAATTTTATCATTATCTACATACATTGTAATCTAAAATATTTTTTTAATATATGTTATTGCAGCTCCCAACATCGCATTTCTTGCAACCTAAAATTCCCACCTCCTAAAACTATAAAACTCTATTTTTTTTTTTTTGTATTTAAGAATTTTATTTAGTTATTAGGTTCTAATTAATTGTTAATCATAATTCAAGTAAAATGAAAAAAATAACTGAAGTTACAATATTTTAACCTTCTATCAAAATAAAAACATCCTCACAATTACTTCCACATTTTCATTCACATATGTAAAGACTATAATAATATTTTATTATTACTATAATAATAATAATAATAATCTATTTTTAAGGTCACGGCCAAGCCAGCACACCAAATTGGTGTATGAGGCCCCCTTGTTTGTGGGACCCAAATTGGTGTATGAGACCCCCTTGTTTGTGGGACAAGGGACCCCCCTTTTACGAAGGTATACATACCCTACCCCCTTTGGATTTGAACCTGTGACCTCTTAAGAGGAAACACATGTTCTTAACCATTAGACCCACTACACCAAGAAGCTAATTACATTTTACTTCTTAGTGTTGAATAGATTGTCCCATTGTAAAACCGGTAAAGTGTATTACATCTGTCCCATCATAAAGCACATATGTTGCATCTTTTCGTTATAAAGTCTATGCTATTATACATTGTACCGTAGGTCAGACCATTTTTATTTTAGCATTAATTACATTGATGAAAATACCTTATTTAGCCACGGAAATAGCTGCTAAGCAGCTAGTCCTTGCTTCATTAAGGATTTGATATTGATAAAAATTGATAGGCTAACTCGTGCTTTGTATTGAGACGCATGATGATAAATGATATTTGTTAATTACTTGTTAAATTGAATGATATTCATATAAAAATCTTTAAAATAAATAAATTATTTTATAATTATTTGATTTTAATATAATTAGTAAATAAATAAATTAATTATTTTATAATTGTTTGATTTTATATTTTAAATAATAATTAGTATTTGAAAATATCATAAAAAATATTTCAAAAATATTTAAAATAAATTAATTAGTCAATAATTATTTGATTTTATATTTGAAGTCCTTAAACTAAATTAATTATTCTATAATATTATTTGATTTTATATTTGCTGCAATTTTTAAGAAGTTTTACTTGATTTTTTAAACCCTAATTTTAATATAAACCCTAATTAGGGTTTGAAAATAAAATTTGTTATATTAGGTCAACATTTTATTTGTCTTCCGAACCATTATTTCTGTACATCGCCACTTTCTATTTTATTCTTCATTTTCCTCTAAACATTATATTTATTGACTACCGGCTTGGCGAGGTCTTCCGAAATGAGTTCCCACCACAATCGATGCTCATATAGTCAGAAATGAGTTCCCTCACGTGCGTTTTGGGGTTCGAGATGATATGAGGAAGAGTGATATAAACGTGGCATGCATATATATTAATCATTTTTAATCATATTCTTAATCATATTAATCATTGTTAATTATATTTTTAATCATTTGAACTTGTCAATTATATATGCTCACAGTAATTTTTTAAGTATTCTTAGGTAAATGTAAAAAAGTAAACATGTTAACGGATGCCTTCATAAATGGAAGGAAGTTATGAGCAATAAATCTGGGTCATTGATTTTGGAGGACGACTAAGAATATGCCAGCATCTTGAATGCATAGCCATCAAATTAGGGTTTAAGGTTAAATAAGATTAAAAGATCATTAATTGTGCCCATTATCAATAGGTATACACCTTTCGGCGTAATTATTCTATAATTATTTATTTTAATTAATTATAATTATTTAATTTTATTAATTATTCTATAATTATTTGATTTTATATTTGTTGTGCAGTTTTCACTTATTTCTTTACTTAGTCTACTGCAATATTGGTTAATCAACCACTATTTTGACACTTGAAACATAATATTTGCACATTCTTTGCTTAGTCTAGTGCAATATTGGTTTAATCAACCACTATTTTGACACTTGAAACATAGTATTTGCATGTAATATTATAAGCAAGTCAATTATAAATTTGAGAGTTAAGTTTAGAAGTTATCCTTTTTTAATGACTTAAATTTTTTTAATTCTACTTATCATTAATTTTACATCAAAACGATGAACACCAAACCAAACAAATTAAAACAATGAACACCAAACCAAATTAAAATAGAGTAATTATATGTTTTTAATAAAGTACATGATATTCATATTTACATCATAATAAAAATATATTTAAAAATATTTTATATTTAAAAAAAAAGGAAAGGCCAGTGATTATCCTTTACTAAATAAAGAAAGGCAAGTTATTATCCTTTACTAAATAGGAAAGAGAATATATTAAATTTAGTAAAGAGAAAATTGAATGTATTAAAGTAAAATATAGTTATTATTTATTTTCATTTCCTTTAAAATACAATATATCAAAAACCTTGAAAAATTCAAAACTACATATAGGATATAAAAACTACAAAGATATTACATAATGCAGTCTAGAAATGTAGAATATTAATATCTTTATAAGCATCATAGAGATTATTATCGTACTAAAATATGGTCAACTACACTTTGTAGGTTTTGGGTTAACTGATGTGCACGTATTGGATTAACGGATTTGATGATGTACAGTTATTGGATTAGCGGATTTGATGCATCGTACAAAATTTCTAAGTATCATATGGTCACCAGCCCCACCAAGGTCTACATTATAGGGTAAGCAAAACATATCCCCGGATATTAATGGATTTGATGTATAAAAATTAATGGATTATATGAAAAATTAACCAATATACTTAAAATTTGAACATATTTATCATTTTGAATATTTGCCATACTCAAACATAATCTACAATTTCGAACTCTGTTTCAGTTATTAAAGTCAAATATCAATAAAATAATACCTCTCACTTAATCTATGTTGCATATTGAAACATAATCTACTATTTGGAATTTTATTTCAGTCCAATTAAACTCAAAATATTAATGAAGGAATAGCTTTGTGCATATTCAAACATAATCCATTATTAAGAATTTTATTTCATTTTTATTAAACTCAGTAATAGCTCTCATTTAATCTAAGTTGCTTGGATTAAAATGCCAACTAGCGCTACCAAGGATATAAGAATCTAAGTATTATTGTGTTGGCTCAACTTAATACATAATAATGAGGATGAGTACCGTCACTTATGAATTACACATTTGTCGAGCATCCACGGAAGAAACTTTGAGAGTGTCACCATGTAGAAAGACATGCAAATAAAATACACTAATTACAATTGGGAGTGTCACTAGGTAAAAAGACATGCAAATAAAATACACTAATTACAAATTCTGGGAGTGTCACTAGGTGGAAAGACAATTTGGGAATATTGAATATAATCAATATATTTGTGGATAGATTTTAATGTCACGCAATTTGGGAATACTCATATTTTGCAACTAGTTAGCATGCAATTTGGGAGTACATATATTTTGCAACTCCTTAGCACACCCTTAGAGCTACACACTTGCATTGTCTTAACAAACATTTTTTTTAATATTGTCAAGATGGATGTAAGTCTTTATTTTTCCTGGTATCATTCTCTATCTTTTTCTAGATATTTTAAAGAAGTTTTACTAACTAAACTTAGCTCGATAGGGAAGCCATGTCTTTAATCTCTCTGTAGCATCATTCCTGCGGGGTTTCACTATGAGTTGTTCCTCAAATGTTGCTTCAGAAAACTGAAGAGTGTCGATGGCACCTGTGGATGGGGCATCAAAATCTTGTAGAACGATGCAATCACTTGTGGTCTATTGAGCTCAACATTGATGTGCAATGTACTTGAAGGATGAGAGTCTGGTTGCCAAGCGATGGGTAGGAGAAGTGAAGAGGATGGTAATCTAGCTGCTGGGATAAAGGAGGACTCACAATTGGTTGTTGTAGAGGAAGATATAACATTGGATAGGGTTGGGGTCCTCACAATGCAACTTTTTGGTGCAGAGAGAGGAATATGGGTTAAGATAGGAGAGAACCATCATCTTATAAAGGTTGCATGGATTGCAAGGAAAGTTGATAGGTAGTATTACGGTTGTTGGGGTTCACAACATATAGAGAAAAACATTATGCAAATTATCAACATTGAATATATTATGTATACAAGTCTGTGGAATTTCCAGGCGGGTGTTCATTGCAGGTAGGTTACCAGGCCGTGCAGCTTTGACCGTCAAGAATTATTGGAACACCACATTTAAAAAGAAAATATTAGATCAACATCGTCATGTCATCAAACTTCACTGTACTCATGCAGCCAGGCTAAAGGATTATCATGTAACTCATTTTTTTTTAAATGAAGGGAAATCTAATAATTCGCATGACTCCATCGTTTCATGGCGTCTATCTTCACTTGATTTCTTTGCATAGCATCGTTTCATGGCATCTCATCTTCCCTTGATTTCTTTGCATAGCGTGCCATATTGACTTAATCAACCACTATTTCCTAAAGCCCAGCCTATAGCCCATGTCTTAAACCAATGCATGTGTCGAAAATGAAATTTTGGCACTTGAGACATAGAGTTAATATTTGAGACATAAACTTAAATTAATTTTACATAAAAACAATTGACACGGAAATAAAATTAGACTAGTTCTATGTTTTTATAAATGGATGTAGTAGAGGATTGCAGGCTTTCAGGCACAAACAAACTCCTCATTTCCTGATTCTATTCATGAATTTACTAAGCATTGGAGAACTCCTAAGCATTGGAGAACTCCTTTCAAGATGAAGAATATGAAACGTCATGCTACCATCGCTAAGAAAATTCAGAGCTTCTTCGGTGTCATTAGCACATACAGGTAAGTCACTCCAAGGCCCGTCCTCAAGCTAATTCTTTGGAATTTCACAGTATTCTACAAGAAAGAGTTGCAGAGAGTTGTAGAGTTTCTCTACTTTCCCATCTTTGATAATCCTCTATAAATCTCACCATGCCTCGAGCTCTTAAGGATACCTATGGAGACTCCTCCTCGTGTTCCATACGTTCATTGATGAATTTTCTCGCTTCACCACCCACGAGATTACCTCTTCCACCCATAGCTAGTTGATTGGGGTCAAGTCGCATACAATTGTTTCATTCAAGGGATTATGATCAACCTCCAATCATAATAGCAGCATTTGCGTCTCTCCTTTAACAACAACAATAGCAGTCTATGTCGCTCTCCTTTTCATTCTGGTTTGTAGTTGGATTCTTTCATGGAGTTTTTTTCTCCATCGATAAAAATGGCTACCCTATCCTTATGTCTACTATAGGTTTGAAGGTAATGTCTACTATAGGTTTGGAGGTGGTTGTAGAATCAAGGTTTGGAGGTGGTTGGATAAACACAGAAGAAACATGACCGGTTTGGAGGTGGTTGCATAAGCACATAAACAACAGGACCTTGCAGGGACGGTGGTTTGGAGGTGGTTGCAGAAGCACTGAAGAAATAGGATCTTGCAAAAACTGTGGGAATATGGAGAACAAGAAGGCCCCAAAAACATTTCACTGAGGAGAAACAGAGTAGTCGCATCGTGCTTCCCAACACCACAGTGGTGGAATGAAGTAGGAGAAGGCTCAGAAGAAGTGCTTGCATGGTTGGAAGGTGGCGACTTACATGGTTCGAAGGTGGTAAGTTACAAAGACAAAGACAATTTTTCACTGACACGCTATTGACACCAATGATCAATATTATGAGTAGTGAAAGTGGATGTTTTAAGTTTTTTTCTTAATTTTACATTTTAAAATTATTTTTTACCTCTCACAAATAGTACAAAACATTTTGTGCATACCAAGGATAATTAAGTCCCATCATATGCTATAAACCAATGAAAAATTGTGTTTAACAAAAATGCAAAATTCAAAAAATTAATTTAATTATTTAAATAAATAATATTAATGAAGAAATTTATTATAACTTTAGATATCTCATGGCAAAGTGGTGAATTAATCTCATGCTAATATAAAACAATGTAAAATGCACTATTTAATATAGCAAACCGCAACAAAACGCACCTATTAATGTATGGTCAAAGCATGTTGACTACTACGCGATTGTTATATTCCTCTAGTGAGGTAGGGACTAATAAAGGCCATGATATTTTCATCATAGAGCTTACAAATTTGATTATAGCTGCAATATCATATGGGACATAATAAGAAATTGATAATTTCATGATGCAAGACATTCATGCAATTTCATCTCCATTAGGGAGACAAGAGTGCTAGGAATTGGCCATTTATATATTTTATTATGTCGATAAGTGTATACATGGTGAAAATGGGATTTTTAATTTTTAATTTGATTTCTATTTTTATGGACATTATTAAATATGATGAAATATTCTTAATAATTATAATGAATGAATGGTTGTGATTTCAACAATTAACTATCTAGCTTTTATAAAGACATGCATTTATATATTTACTTATTCACATTTAACTAATCATTATTAATAACTTACACTACTAACTAAGTAATTGTCACCTTTAGAATCCATTTAAGTGTAATTAATTTAATAATACACTATATTTGAAGTGAAACGTGGCGTGGTTGGGTTTCAATTAAGCCATTGGGAGGCCTTTCATATTTCACCTCCTCAGGGTAAGGTGAGTATAAGAGGACCGAACATGATTAATCAATAAAATATTACTCTTCTAGCGATTGGCTCCAAGCTGCTAGGCGGCTAGGTTTTAATTCTTTTTCATAATTTTATTAGGTTTTGGATTCAGCTATCAGCTCCAAGATGCTAGGCGGCTAGGTTTTAATATTTTTTCATAATTTTATTGGGTTTTGGATTAGATGAGCCTAGAGTAATCTCAAGAGATGTTTTTACATTTTCTACTTTGCAAGAGAAATTAATTGCTTATCGGACTACAAATTCATCGACATCCTATGAATTACCAAACCTGTGGGCTACATCGCCTCTTGCTCGGTTCTGCAAAATGACCTGAGCATCCATCAATCATGCCCGCCGCTTCACTCCCGCTCCCAATTTATTGCACCAACAATTATAAGGGAAGATGTTGATCAGCATGATAATAATCTCGCAAGTCACTTTCACTCAATCCATGTTCAAGTAGGCCCAATCTAACTTATGATAAGGGGCTAGAAAATGAAGCTAGTCATTTGTTAAGGTCTCGTGATTTTTTGTAGATTAAATATGATTATTAGTCATTGCCTCTTAAATTGTCTAATAAAAACATTTTGTATAAGTGGATTGTGAAAAACTGGAGGTCAATCGGGGTTCAGGATTTGGCAATTACAAATGCCAGACACCAAAAATAAAAGACCACGTGAATTGTTGAGTCACGAAATGCGAATAAATTGTGGGCCCAACAGTTCGGGGTTTACAAACACCCAATGCAAAAAGAAAAATGCAACAACTAATCCTGAAATCACGAAACATGAATAGGGTTTGGGCACCTTTTAACAAGTAAACTTTGAAATGCGAAAAAAACTTCGAATCACTATGTTCAAAATTAATGTGAGACCAGGTTCGCAAATGGAAGAACCAAGTAATTACTGTGTTTGTTCAGAAAACGAATCTGATCAAGAAAATAAAACGAGTTTAAAAACTCAATGAAGAACAAAATATTAACGAAGTAAATACCTCTGAATGCACACTAGCGACTTTAATTCAAAATGTAATCCTCCTCATATATCTCAGATTACAATCCATTTTCCATTTATACAAAAACTAACATTAATTCCCTAATTCAAAAACTGCCCCGTCGATCTTAGAAAATATTTAATTGAAGCAGTGATGGTGTCTCATGGCCTGCAAAGGTTAAGGCGGCCACTGCTAAAAAATCCACTGATGGTGTCTCGAGTCTTGAAAGGTCAAGCCACCCATTTACCATTTGCACAAAGGCAGTGAAATGATTACATCCTGACATACTCCCGCTTAATCATTTCAGAGAAAAATGAACTAAAAAATATGTAAAACAAAATTGTTGTAAACAATGCATTACAACTTGCAGACCCCAATATTTCTTCTATGGATTTTAAACAATTCATTTCCCAAAGGCTTTGTAAATATGTCTGCAAATTGTTCTTCAGATCTGCATAATTGACTAGAAATATCTTTACCAGTTACCATCTCTCGAATGAAATGATACCTTGTATCAATGTGCTTACTCTGTTTGTGAAAGACACGATTCTTTGACAGTGCAATGGCAGATTTATTATCACAGACAATTTGGGTTGCATCATTCTAGTCATGCAACAATTCATTCAAGACCCTTCTCATCCACACATCTTGACATGCAGCTGCAGCTGTTGCAACATACTCTGCCTCAGTAGAATATAGAGTCACAATGGGTTGTTTCTTTGATGCCCATGCCACTGCTCTAGATACAAGACTGAACACATACCCAGATGTGTTTTTCCTTTCATCAATGGAACCTGCAAAATCACTATCAGTATATCCGATCAGCTCAAAGTTGAAACTTGATGTGTACCGGATACCAAAGTCAGTTGTTCTAGAAACATATCTCAGGATCCTTTTTCCTGCTTGCCAATGAGTACACTTCAGAATCTCCATGAATCTCAAAATCAAACTTACAGCAAACATGATATCAGGTCTGGTTGTTGTTAAGTACATAAGGCTTCCAACCAACCTCTTATACAGAGTTGGATCAACATATGATCTCTCATCATACTTTCTAAGTTTAATACCAGTTTCCATAGGTGTTGCAACTGGTTTACAATTCAACATTCTAGACCTTTTCAATACTTCATTTGCATAGTTAGTTTGACAAATGAAAATTCCATCATCATATTGATCCACTTCAATTCCAAGAAAATACTTCATCAATCCTAAATCAATGATCTCAAACTCTGTTTTCATGACATTTTTAAAATCATCTACAAATAGATCTCCAGTAAAAATCAGGTCATCAACATACAGACATACAATCAAAATTTTACCTTCATGTTTTATCTTTGTATACAAGGTTGGCTCACTTGGACTTCTTCTGAATCCAAAACTAATCAGGTATTCATAAATCCTACTATACCATACTCTGGATGCCTGCTTCAATCCATATAAAGATTTCCTTAACTTGTAAACTTTATCTCTGTGCTTATCAATCTCATAACCTGAAGGTTGTCTTACATAAACCTCTTCTTCTAAACATCCATTCAAGAATACAGACTTAACGTCCATCTGATGCATGATCCATCTATTCTGAGATGCAATAGCTAAGACCATCCTCACAGTGTCAATTCTTGCTACAGGAGAAAATGTTTCATTATAATCAATATCGGGTTGTTGACTAAACCCCTGAGCTACAAGTCTTTCCTTGTACTTTTCAACTTCACCATTTGCATTCAACTTAGTCTTATAAACCCACTTAACACCAAAGCTCTTCTTACCTTCAGGTAAATCGACAAGATCCCAAGTGTTATTTCTTTCAATCGAATCAATCTCCTCATCCATTACTTTTATCCAAACATCTTGTTTTGAAGCTTCATTAAAACTTACAGGATCACATGCCATTAATGAAAAATTTGAAATCCAATCTACTTCTTCATTCTGATCATATAATTCTCTTAGGATTCTAGTCTTCTGACCTTCAAATCTATTTTTCAATAAAGCTAAAGTAGGATTCGATTCACTACTTACCTGTGAATCTGTTTGATGTCCACCATGTCTTGATGGCTCACCACGCTCATGAGGTTTTGGCATTCTAAATTGAGATGGGATGAAATCTGGTGCTTCCCTTGTAGGACTTCTTGTTGTAGGCGTATGTGCAGGTGGAACCAACTGTCCACCTCCTTCAACCTGCTTAGCTCCATCATCATCTTCACGGGGTAACACAACTCCCTCTCAAATAGATTTATCAATACTTCCATCCCAGGCTTCCTCTTCTTTAAATTGAACATCTCTGCTGATTACATACTTATTGGTGATGGGATTGTAGAGTCTATATGCCCTAGACTCTTCACTATATCCAACAAATATACATATTTCGCTTCCATCATCCAACTTCCTCCTCATTTTTGCAGGTATGGGAGAAAATGCAACACATACAAAAATTCTAAAATGAGAAACATTGCAAGGCTTACCATTGCAGGCTTCCTGAGGTACACGATCCCTCACGGTCTTGTTCAGACTTCTATTCAAGATAAAAACAGAGAAAATAACAGCATCTCCCCAATATTCATTTGAAAGATGATTCTCTTTCAACATGCTTCGAGTCATATCCATGATGGTCGGATTCTTCCTTTCATCCACTCCATTTTTCTGTGAAGTATATCGAGCAGTAAACTGCCTTTTAATTCCATGAAGAGCACAAAATTAAATGAATTCATTAAGTTTGTATTCACCTCCTATGTCAGATCTTAATATTTTAATGGTTTGACCACTCTCATTCTCAACCATAGACTTAAACTTCTTAAAAACATCAAAGGCTTCAGATTTCCGTTTCAACAAATACAACCAAGTCTTCCTATTGAAATCATCAATGAAAGCCATAAAATAAACGCAACCAATTAAAGAAGGTGTTTGCATAGGTCCACATAAATCTTTGTGGACAATTTCCAATGGATCTTTTGCTCTGTAGGAAACACCTGAAACAAATTTCTCTCTGTGATGTTTTCCAATTATGCAGCTCTCATAAGAGCTTGCAAGTTGTTGAATACAAGGTAACCCCTTTACCATATGTTTCTTTTGTAATAGATCTAAGCCACCAAAATGTAAATGACCATATCTCAAATGCCATAACCAAGATTCATCTAAACTTCCATCTTTATAAACATTCAAAGAACCACTCAAATCATTTCTCATAACAAGTGGAAACATTCTATTCTTGGTCATCTCTACTTTTGCAATGAACTGTTTTCTGGGAAATTTATTATAGATTGTACATACCTTGTTCTTGAAGAACACTCTGTACTTTTTCTCCATCAATTCTCCAACACTAATAAGATTGCATTTTAGACCAAGCACAAAATAAACATCATCAATATTTATTTTCTGATTATCCTTAGTGTAAACTAGAACTACACCCTTACCATTAACTGTAACCTTACAGTCATTTCCCAGTTTTATTTCAGACTGAATACTATTATTATCCAAAAACCAAATATCATTTGCACTTTCCTGAGTGACATTACAGGTCAAAAACACAAGATTTTGATGATACTCAGTAATATGTCTTCTCACTCAGAACAAGAACCCGAACTTGAGAAGAATTACTACCAGACGCAACCATTTATATAAAATTTGAAAGGAATTAGAAAAACCTTCACACAGAAAAATAAGAGAATAAAATTTGGCACTAACAAGAATAATTTTCAATGAACTAAGCAATAGCAGAATAGACTACCTGCTCTGATACCAAATGTGAAAAACCGGAGGTCAATCGGGGTTCGGGATTCGGCGATTACAAACACCAGACACCAAAAATAAAACACCACATGAATTGTCGAATCGCGAAATGCGAATAAATTGTGGGCCCAACAGTTCGGGGTTTCGGGGTTTACAAGCACCCAACAAAAAAAAAAAATGCAACAACTAATCCCAAATCGCGAAACACGAATAGGGTTTGGGCCCACTACTTCGGGTTTGGAGTTTTTGAAAGTAAGGAACTCCACGCACCTTTTAAGAAGTAAACTTCGAAATGTGAAAAAAAACATCGAATCACTATGTTCAAAATTAATGTGAGACCGGGTTCGCAAATGGAAGAACCAAGTAATTACTATGTTTGTTCATAAAAGGAATCTGATGAAGAAAATAAAACGAGTTTACAAACTCAATGAAGAACAAAATATAAATGGAGAAAATACCTCCGAATGCACACTAGCAACTTCAATTCAAAATGTAATCCTCCTCAGATATCTCAGATTACAATCCATTTTCCATTTATATAAAAATTAACATTAATTCCCTAATTCAAAAACTGCCCCGTCGATCTTAGAAAATATTTAATTGAAGCGGTGATGGTGTCTCGTGGCATGCAAAGGTTAAGGGGACCACCGCTAACAAATTCACAGATGGTGTCTCGAGTCTTGAAAGGTCAAGCCACCGATTTACCGTTTGCAAAGAGGCGGTGAAATGATTACATCGTGACATGCATGACACATCTTTTATAAGTGCATTTTGCACGTCATTGCATGTTATATCTTATTTTCCTTTCTTGAATTTGCTTGTGATCTTTTTGTATCTCTGGGTTTTTTTTAATCTATGTAATGAATTATGAATTATTTTTTAGGGAAAGCATTCAATGAATTATTTTGTAGAGAAAGCATTTAAAAGGACAAATTAAAGTCTCATTACAAAACTTTTACAGTTATTTTATGCAGCCTCATGTAGGGGCGGCGTCAATTCGCTAGATAAGAAAAGCTGTAGTTGGGTACAACAACATATTAATTGGGGTTTCCCATATTCCAAATATATTTACACAAAATTTGTTTCTGCTTTGACAGAATGTGTTACACAATACTTTCTAAAGCTGAAAGGTGCCCACGAATAGACTGTGACCAGACGCTTTTTAAAACAATTTAATGGCCATTTTAATGTACTTCTAGGGGTCGATTGGGTCCATTGAACGTTGATTGTGCTATTTCAGAGGGTCGATTGGGTCTACTGAAAGCTGATTGTGCTACTTCACAGACTAGGCTCAATATTTTTATTTTTAAATATGTTGACTTTAGTTCATTTATATTTATGTTGATATATATATATGATATGTTTTTTTTATTTCAATGAGTGTTTAAATTAATGTTTTTAAAAATTTGTTTTTAGCTTATATCAACTATTTTACTAATGTTGTTATAATAGTTGGTATTACTTATGAATATTATGCATTCATTTCTGACACAGTTTTTATTTTTAGTTAATAGTGAATTTAATATTAAATGGACTTTGATAATGAAACGTGTTTGGTCATACATACATATGTAGGAAGCTTGTGTTCATCGTGAATTTAACCATAAATGGACATTGATTATGCAATGTGTTTGTCTATATTATAGATATGTAGGAAGCTATTTTGTGACAGCTATATTGCCTTTTGAGTTTCGTATACAATCTATTGATCGTATAAGCTATGCTAACTTAAATCTAATGGGTAAAATTTATAAAGAGTTTCCCATTTTATTACAGCAAATAGCTACATCATCATCCGTGACAGAATAAGAAATTGATAATTTCACAATGCAAGGCATTTATGCAATATCATCTCCATAAGCAAGCGAAGAGTGCGAGGAATGGACCATTCATCTAATTTATTGGTATTAGATATGAATATTCTTCGTTTCTCATAGCCTTTTTCTCGTGAATTTAAAATTAAATGGACTTTGATAATGCAACGTGTTTGGTTATATATTGGTAGGAAGCTTGTGTTCATCGTGAATCTAAGAATAAATGGATATTTATAATGCAACGCATTTGGCTATACATTTGTAGAGAGCTATTTTGTGACAGTTATATTGGCTTTTGAGTTTCGTATACAATACATTGATCAATGAGCTATGTTAACTTAAATCTAATGGTTAAAATTTATAAAGAACTTCCAATTTTATTATAGAAAACAACTACAGCATCATCCGAGACTAGTAAGAAATTGATAATTTCATGATGCAAGGATGATGCGAATTGTATCTTTGAAAAAATATTTTATAAATTTGAAACAATCAGATAATGTTTATTTTTATTTTATTGTTCTTTATTTTCAAAATTGGAAGTGGAAAAACATCATTGTGATGGTGGCATTTGAAAGGCAACCATTAAAACTAAGGAGAATTTGGGAAGTTTGCAGAGATGAGATGAGAGGTTGAAGAGTACACCCTGCTTGAAGATTGGTGGACAAAGGAGTTGAGGAGCCATGGCCATTTGCATTTCTTCTAATGAGTAACAATGCATGATATTTTTGGGCATGTGCATAGTTAACTCTTTGTAATAAATTTCTCAAGGAATTTAATTTTTTGTTGTTTTTACTAATCCATGGAGGTTTAATGTCGGTTTGAATTTTATTGCTTGAAATTTATGTTCTCACTATTAGATGCAAGATTCAGTAGCTCAATCCTCTATGGAAACATTTTGTCTTCTTGACCTAGTTTCCACTCACCCACTAACAACATTTCCTCCTCTCGCAACATTTTGTCTTGTTGACCTAGTTTTCACTCACCCACTAACAATATTTGGGCTGATTTAGATTGTTAGTTGGTTTGTTCTTTGCCCACAATCCATACACATGGTTTTCATACTTATTGGACATGTTTCCTTTTCCCATAGGCCATACAAAAACCATACTCATTGTTCTAATTTTGCCTTGGCATTTTTCTCCAATGATGAGCAACTAAATCCTTCAAGTGAGAATTTTCTTCATTTTTGGTCTTGGACATTGAGATCATTGTTTAATAAGTGTTGGGAGTGATATTTACCATAAACATGGTTTTTGCACTTAATTAGTATTGGGAATACGACCACAGACAATGAAAACCAAGTACTAAACAAATCAAAGAGGAGAGAACAAAATATAAATTATGTAACATATTCATGTTGATTGAAAGGACAGGTCATAGGTCCACAATTTATGGATCATCTAGTAACATAGTAGGTTTCAAAGACTTGGAAAACACCCGTAGTCAGTACCAAAGTAATGCACATGGATTGTTGGCATGACTACAGAGAAGAAAAATACCATAAATAGTGATTTTCCTAGTATGAAAGGCCATGGACAACATTGAGCAATACATAAACCCCAAAATAGTCCTAGTTAGTGTGGGGATAAAGACACTTCACGGTTTAAAGGTTGGGGCCTTGATTGGGGTTGATCGCCTTGTTATTTCTATGCTAAAGATAACACCTTTTTATCAATCAAATTTTCATAAGGATCATGGGATATGAGTCAAAGCAGTAAGTAAGGGAATTCATGGATATAAGAGGGTATGTTCAGGTAGAGCCCACCCACTTAATCGTATTTCATTTCTCATCATGAAGAAGATGACAAGGAAGACCTATAGGAAAAATTTTCTACACACTTGTTAGTGCAGAAACATAGGGAAGGAAACTTAGTAGAGACTCATCATGAAGAATATAACATAGAGAAGAGCCCACATATAATGATTTGGGTAAAAACCATTAATTTTCTTCATCTACCCATATTCCTTTCAAATTTTAAGAAAAATTTGAAATACCCATGTATGATGGACAAACCAATGATTAAGTCTTGGATAGTTGGTTGAAAAATTGGAAGTTTACTTTAGCCTTTGTTAAATCCATGAAACAAATCATATTTTCTTTTCCTTCCTTTTCATGTTTAAATATGACCTCACACACCTTGTTGTAGTGGGAGAGTTATTTGGATACATTAAGAATAGGTAAGAATCCCATGGCTATAAAATGGGAGGACTTCAAGGTATTGTTGAAGTAACAATTTTATCCCATAGACTATGAAGACGAGCAACTCGTGAAGTCCTTCGGAAAGAATAGCGACAAAGAGTGTAAGAATAAACTTCTGAGTTAAGAAGATAGGCCATTAGGTTGGGTATCTCTCTGGAAGAGATAGGAGTGGAGGTGAAGTACTTTGGAGGACTCTTCAACCATATATGAAGAAAATCACAACTTCATTGTATAAAAAATATATATGAGTCGAGTCAGAAGGCTCTCTACATTGAGTTGGACTCCAAGAAGGGGTAGTAGCACATGATCCAAGTATAAAAAAGTAAGAAAAAGGGAAAGAAGATGACATCCACAATTGATAAAATAAGTGATCCTAGTAGGCATTTCAAATATTGTGATGTGGATAGGAACACACAAGAGAAATGATGTAAACTTCATCCAGAGTTGTGTCCAAAGTGGATAAATTCTAATGGAAAGAAAAATGTATCTATTGATAGAAAAGAGGAAGTGGTAGAAATAACCTCTAATCTGGATGAAGTCACATTTTTCACCATATTGCAACAACCACAAGAAAATGAAGACAAGCATGCACTATTCTAAATTAAAGTTCAAGTGAATAATCAAAAGGTAAATTTATTGTTTGATATTGGTTCTCAATGTAATATGGTTTCTAGAACATTAGTTAATGAGGTTGGTTTAGAAACATAAAATCTAGTGCAACCAAGTTCACTAGTGAAATCAATCTAGATGTAAAATCAAGTTTTCTATTCGTGTCAACTATGTTGATGAGGTAGAATGTGAAGTTGCACCATTGGATGTATTCAGGGTGATTTGGGTAGCCCATAATTGTGGGAGAGGGATGATACCTTCCAAAAGAAAGAAAGAAAGTACTAATTGGTCAAGGGTGGCAAGGAATATCCTGTCAAAGAACACCAAAAGAGAGAGAATAACTTATCTAGCATCAAAACCGATCTACTATACTGCAAAGAAATCCAAGGAACATTCACAAAGAAAGACAAAAACAACACATGAAATGATCAATAAAAATGAACCATTTGTTTTATTTAGTACGATAGGAAACCTTTATATAGAATAGGTTGAACATATAATGGTTATAATCAAAAGTGGGTGAATTCTAACAAACCAAAAACTAGAAAAGGTCCCAAAACCTAACAACTATCTTAGTTGACCAGTTCCTGTGCTTGGTACTTGTGCCCAACCTCCCAGGTAGATATGTGCCCTGATGCAGGAGCATCTCCCACATCAAGCGAGCTAGCGCGGAAGGCAAGAGACAACTAGACAAGCGCCGGCACAAATTTTGAATTGCTTTGGAAATTGTTGCACGATCTTAAATGAGCCATTAAGATGAAGCACACTTGTGTATTGTAATCGGGCCTTGAGCCTTTATCTCTCGTCCTTAGTAGGTAGGAGGCATTTAAGATAGTTAATGCAGGTAGATAGGATTTAATTCTAGATTAGACTGTTTGAGAGCGCAGGAGGGAAACGGGATATAGACACCCTCATTGTGTATTGTATCATTAGATTGGAAGAATTCTGGAAAAAAAGGGAGAGCAAGAGCAAGCAGAGAGCTGTGTAAGAACACCCATGTACAAATATTTGAATTAATAGAAGAGTTGATTCAATTTCATGGTTTTGTGTCTGTTCTCTGTGTATTGACGTTCACATGCTCATGAATGTTTGCTTCCAGTTATACATTTTCTTTTATATGCTGTGTATATGATTTCATGTTTGAATTGAAGTCTGAGAGAGAGAGGGAATGAGTTTCAGTTGTTTCTCTACTTGAGCCAGAGAATTCCTGCAAGGAGTGCGTTGACAAAGGGTTCAGATAGAGGTATCTTTTGTTCTCATTCATCCCAACGGTGCAGTTGGGCATAGGAGGCGTGCAAGGAGTGCGCAGGATGAGTGAAGTTCAGGGTTGTGAACCTGAGTAAGAGCTGAAGGACTGTTGCTGCAGGTGTGCACAGAGTTGAAAAGATTCAACACTTGGGAAGTTGTTGAATGTCTGCCGCAAGGAGTGCGTGTAGGGTTCTCTGGAAGATTTAGAGTGGTAAAGCTCAGGAGGTATAGGACCTTCGAGTAATCACCAAAAGAAGCACAGGGAGTTTGTGCCGGGAAGTGTTTAAACAAGCACCGCCAGTAGTGTGTAGGTGGACAAGCCTTCGAGGAGGGGTACTTGATTCATTTCACAAAGTTCATCGGAAGAAATAGACGATCAAAATTATCTGAGGAGATTTCACGAAAATCCGTGGACCGTTAGATCTTACGGAGGTGCAAGGGAGATACGACATCATGTTCTCTAAAGTCTACAAGCTCAGGAGGGGCAGAGCCGTTGATCCGAGTCACAAGGACCGTTAGATTTTACACGAGAGATCGTGCATTGGGGTTTCGTGGGTGGAAGTCCCGTGCACATAGCATCAGGGATCGCGATATTTCGATACGCGATATCCCGACAGACATAGGAACAGTGTGGGACCACAGGCATCAGAGGAGTGGACAGGTGGCACGTTTCATCGGGAATTCAGAGTGAAAAGTCTCAAAACAATTGTGTTAGGATTCACGATACCGCGAACTCCGAAATGCCAATGGAGTGAAGGGATCGTTGAAGAGTCAACTCACGTGTGCGTCGGAGGCTCAGCGTGTCGGGGTTTGGGATTCGGTAAAACAAGTTGTTCGATATCGTGAGGGGCAAAATCGCGATAGAGCAAGTCCCGATAGAAAGTGGGGAAAAGTCAGCGTTGACAATTGTCGGGGTTCAGGGTTTTGAGAATCCAACACTCGACCTTTGGATTCGCGAAATCGTGAAGTCCAATCTCCTGATTCGTAAATAAGGGGGATCCCACGAGAGTTACTGTGGGTGCATATTTCCCGATAGGGAAATAGGAGAAACTTAGGGTTCTTCGGGCCAGTAGAGAAGAGAAGATCATGTGAGTCGACGTGGACCTTCCAGCCTGCGGGTGTGACGGGAGGGCGTTGGCATAAAGTGGTATCAGAGCATAGAAAGATTCTTTGCTTTCTGTAGTAGAGAAGAAATATAATTCACTATGCCGCCGAGGAGAAGGGACATACAATCACTCGATCCAGAGGATAGGGAAATGTCGCGGAGGAGAGGCAGGTAGATTACAGATCCACAGATGGAAAGGGAAATGCGTGATCTCGGAGCTAGACTCGAAGATATGGAGACAGTGCAAAGACGCACAGCCAGTGCAGGAGATCTCAGTGATTCTGAAAGCGAAGCTGAGGCTGAACGCGAGGAATAAGTTGCAGCTGAAGATGCATCAAACGAACGTTTGATCAAAGCTATTGCAAGGATGGGTGCAAGAGCAAAGATGGACATTCCAGTTTATGAGGGAAACTTGGATGCAGAGGAGATTCTAGATTGGATTAGAGCTCTAGACACATACTTTGACTACGAATGTGTTGAAGAAGACAAGAAGGTCAATCATGATGTCACTAAACTGAAAGGACATGCAACATTGTGGTGGGATGAACTACAAGCTGACAGCCACTGCAAGGGAAAGCAGAAGATCAAGAGATGGGATCAAATGATCACAAAGATGAAGGCAAAATTCATCCCAAGAGATTATCAAATTACTTTGTTCAAGAGAATGCAAAACCTGAGACAAAAGTTGATGACAGTAAAGGAATATACTGAGGAATTCTATAAACTGAACATCAGGGCAGGTCATCGGGAGAGCGATGATGAAAAAGTTGTCAAATATATGAATGGCCTGAGATATGATATTCAAGATGATATGAGCATGGTAACCATCCAAATGGTGGAAGATGCTTATCAGATGGCTTTGAAAGATGAGAAGAAGCTGAGCTGAAAGAAGAATCGGAGGGGTCGAGGAAGAAGTCAACCCAGAGGCAAATCAGTTTCCCAGGACAAATATCAGAAGCCCAAGGAGGACTGGAAGAAACCTCAGGGTAAAATTGAGAGAGGCAGAACCTGACAGAAAGGACCATCGTGCATCGGGGTTTCGTGGGTGGAAGTCTCGTGCACATAGCATCAGGGATCGCAATATCCCGATAGACATAGGAACAGTGTGGGACCACAAGCATCATAGGAGTGGATAGGTGGCACGTCTCATCGGGAATTCGCAGCGAAAATTCCCGAAACAATTGTGTTAGGATTCACAATACCACGAACTCTGAAATGCCGGTGGAGTGAAGGGACCGTTGAAGAGTCAACTCGTGTGTGCGTCGGAGGCTCGGCATGTCAGGGTTCGGGAGTTGGTAAAACAAGTTGTTCGATATTGCAAGGGGAAAAATCACGATAGAGCAAGTCCCAATAGAAAGGGGGGAAAAGTTAGCGTTGACAATTGTCGGGGTTTAGGGTTTTGAGAATCCAACACTCGACCTTTGGATTCGCAAAATTGCGAAGTCCGATCTCCCGATTCGTAAATAAGGGGGATCCCACGAGAGTTACTGTGGGTGCAGATTTCCCGATAGGGAAATAGGAGAAACTTAGAGTTCTTCGGGCTAGTAGAGAAGAGCAGATCCTGTGAGTCGACATGGACCTTCTGCCCTGCAGGTGTGATGGGAGGGTGTTGGCATCATGCCCCATGCTTCCTTTATGGTCAAGTGCGCTACATCTGGAATGAGGTGCACCTTTGTGGTAGCACCCTCCTGATCTTCCTCGAGATGCATGCTCTCCTCCTTGGGTAGTGCACCTTCCAACCTTCCAAGTTCCTCCATATTTAATCCTGGAAGTGTCCCGAATTCTGTGAGAAACAGTGGAAAATGTTGAGACATGGTGGACTATGATAGCCATTTATCTTGGGCTAGAAGTTGGTCATTGTGACCCACCAAAAAGGAAGTGTTTTTCTAAGTGCGGGTAGTGGTGGTGCGTGTATCCAACACTATGTCCTGAAGGAGAGGTGGTTGTAAATCTCAAACCAAATGAGAGGGGTGAAATATGGTGATATCTTGTTAGAAGAGTGGAGGCTCATAGCATTTGAGATTGTTCACATTTACCACGTCGTGAATACCCAACTGTGGTGGAAAGTTGAGGTGATAAGAATTATCTCCAAATTGCTATAGAAATGTATAAGGACCATAGCAGAGGGGTTTCATCTTGGGATAGTATTGGGACTAAAAGTGTTGGTGCTCCATGTGAAACCATACCTTGTCACCAGGGGAAAAAGAGAGTGGTTTCCTGTGAAAATCATGAAGGGAATTATAATGTTGTTGGGAAGCTTGTAAAGCCTCAGAAACATGAGCTTGTTTACGATCGAAGGTTTGCAAAGAGGATGAGGTAGAGGTTTTCTCCTTTTGTTTTCAAGGAGTACCAAAAGGTTGGAGTTGTAAAAGAAACTCATAGTGGGGTAGGAGGTTGATACCCAAAGCATGATTTTAAAGGGGAAATGTCAATAGAGACCTGAACTATCCTATTATAACTGTTGGATAATGTACATGAAGGAATCCAACTGTTTATATTTGGTAAACTGAATGCAAAGGGAATGGACCAGGCTACAGTTAACAACTTTGGTTTGTCCATTCATCTGTGGATGGAAATAAGTGGATTATTTTAGGTGACACCCCAAGAGAGACCATATATTTTTCCAAAATGTATTGAGGAAATGGGCATCATAATCAGAGAGAATGTTGTAGGGGAGACCAAAATGAGTCCACACATGAGTGAAAAAAAGATCCATGGTTTGAGAAGTAGTAGTAGTCTTATTGCAAGGGACAAAAATGACCATTTTGGAGAAGCGACACAAAACAACCCAAATGGCATCATGATGATGAAAGGTCATGGGAAGACTGATGATGAAGTTCATAGAGATAGAATCCTAAGGACATGAGGGAATATGTAAGGGATGATATATGCCATACTTATGTTGACTGTAGAGGGTACAAGCTAGGAAAAATTTCTCAAATTGGCGCTATAAAGAAGACCAAAATAAGTGACACTGAAGATGTTGATTAATTTTGAATGTGTCGAAGTCCCCTCCATAAGAAGAGGCATGGACTTCACGAATGAGAACAAGGCGGTCATCAGTATTAGGCACACATAGCTTATGAAGATTATACAACCATCCTTCCTGAATGTGGTAGTCTAGGAAAGGGGTCTGGTTAGTGACAGTAGGTTGTTGCAAAGTAGTCTATATGGCACTAAAGATAAGGCCAGAGGCATACAAAGGATTCCAATATTCATAAGCAACACAATGGATATACAATATTTGAAGTATTTCTGGAGGAGGGTAGCTAAGGAGATCAACCATGTGATTGGTGTCCCCTTTCTTATATTTTATGACCAAGTGGAACTATTATAGATAAGAAACCCACTTCAAGTGATGTTGTTCCTAGAGATTAGAATGAGAATTAGTAAAAATCAAAGGATGAAGATAAGTATGAAGAATCGTTTCCTTACCCAAGATATAGTGGTGCCATTGTTTTAATTCATGGACCAAGATACATAATTCCTTATCGTAGGTATTGTAGTGTTCTTTAGCTTTAGCCAATTTCTCAAAAGGACAATAAATGGGATAATAAATGATAATAAACATGATAATTCCTTAAGAACTACGTTGATCACATGTTGAGAGGCATAAATCTCAATTTCAAAAGGTTGTTGAAGATCGAGAAAAAAGAGGACATGTGGTTAACAAAGGGACACTTTAAGGTGTTGGAACTGCTCCTGTGCTATTGGAGTCCAAAGAAAAGTGGACTGATTGGACAAATGATGAAGGGGCTTGTCCAACTAAGAGAAGTGATGAATGAATTTCCTGTAAAAATTGATGCCACCAAGAAATTTTTTAAGGGAAAGCACAGATTGAGGAGAAGTCCATTGAGCTAGAGCCTGAACTTCAAAAACATTAGGACATACACCTTCTTGATCGATGAGAAACCACAAATAAGAGAAAAAACTATATCCAAAGGAGGGCGTGTGTTCCTTGACTGGAAGGTGATTGGTACACAACAATTGGAGTATGTGACGCACACGCTGTAAGTGTTTCTGTAAAGTATTACTAAAGACCAAAATGTCATCCAAGTAAATGACCACAATGTGGCTAAACAAAGGATGGAATATATCATTGATGAGATACTGGAATGTGGCAGGGGCATTGGTGAGGCCAAAAGGAATCACAATCCATTCATAGAACCCAAATATAGTTTCAAAGGTTTTTTTCCAAGTGTCGGTAGAATCCATGCAAATTTGGTGATATCTCACCATCAAATGCATCTTTGTAAATTACTTTTCCCCTTTGAGTTCATCAAGAAAGTATTTGATATGAGGGAGAGTATAGCTCTCTTTTACGATAATATTGTTGAGAGCTTGGTAATTGGTGACTAAAAGAAACTCACCACTCTCCTTTTTTGGAATAATGAAGGCGGGGGAGGCACAAGGAGAGTAGTTGGGTTTGATATGGCTGGCATTGAGAGGTTGTTGGAATTCACATTCAATTTACTACGCTTCATGGGGATCCAAGTGGTATGAAGGGTAATTAGGAAGACAAACACCATGAATGAGGTCGATAGAATGTTCAATAGGGTGTTGAGGTGGAAGGCCTTCCATAGGGGAAAACACATCATAAAATTTAGAGAGAACGGTAAACAGATCAAGTACAATGGACTTAGGATTTTGATCTGGCTTAATAGGGTGCACAAAGAGTACGGATAGGGATTTATTGAGGCTTTCTTGGAGGATGATAACTTGGCCAGTGAGCAGAGGAGGAGCTCTCATGGATGAAGAGGAGAGAACATAATTTTGAACATCATGTTTGACGCAATACTGATGGGTGGGAGCATGATAAATGGAATCATGTTATTGCTCCTATGGGATGCCCAAAATAATATCTTCACAATACAAAGGATACAAATCACAAAGGATATAATCATGGAAGGGTCCAATGGAAAAGTTGATGGCACAACATTGTGTGAGCATGAGACAAGGTCCATCCTTATTAACCCACCCTAATTGATAAGTAGAGGGATGAGGGGTAGTGGGAAGGTTTAATCGGTTCACCAAATCTTGAGATACTAAATTCTTCTAGCTATAATTATAAATAATAAGCATAGCAAAAGACTACTTTATTCAGAAATTGTGGGTGAAGAGAGGGGTAGACAAGGTATCATTACAACCAGTAGCCATCAAAATCAAAGAAGGTTATGCATCTATGGGATTTTATAAAGTGATTGAATTAGAAGGAGGTGGCACTGCATATGAGGACTCGAGAGTATCGACAAAAAATCTTTTGGCATCAGACAAATTATGTAGGACACAAAAATCAACGATGTTATGGAAATAAGACTTATGGAATGTGCACCATTTAGCAAACTTAGGGGAAGAGGGATACTTTTGAGAGGAGGGTGTGAAGACTAAGTTAGGATGAGACTAAGGGTATTTCAATTCATGGGATAGTTTATGATCAAATATTAGAATGTGGGAGAAATCCTTATCGAGAGAACTACTGTAAAAAAGATCCACCTCCCTGCATAAAACGTTCAATAAACTAGAATTAAACTTTACTGTGAGTACCTCTTTGGAGTCCTGAATATGAAGCTGGATGCATAGCATGAGGAAGATTTCAATCTATTGTTGCATATATTGGCCTTAGAATTGGAAGAGTTGCAACCAACAAGATAGAATACTCTAATGGTAGTCAGGAGGATAGAATCTGCTACATAGTGTTTGACAGAGCATTGCCAAAGTGCCAATAGGAGGGGTAGAATACAAGGAATATGCCTGCAAATCCACAATGAGTCAGGTCCCAATGGGTAGACTATCCAACCAATCCTAGGAAACTCCTTCCATTTTTAAGCTATAAATATGAAGCTTCTCCTCATCAAGGATTCATGACAAGTGATAAAGTATGTACAGATACATTGAATCCAGGAATCCATAATGTCACCATTGATCTTCCCAGAGAAATTAGGAAGTTGGAAGAATACATCCAATTGCAAAGGAGATGCAGTCTGAAACTACAATCTAATAAGATCATGAATATCCAAAGCCAAATCTTGGATAGGGGAAGAGTTGATAGAAGAGACATCATCCTATAAAGTTTCCCTTCTTGGAGGCATGATCTTCATAAAATAATGTTTCTCTTGTTGGCACCAAAAGTCACCTCTAGATTGCGTCAGAGGTAAGCCTGATACCCATTAGTTTGTATGTCATGGTAAATAGTTTAAAGGGTGGTCTAATGGATGTAGTCTCAAGGTTATATCGCTTTAACTTAGAAACTGGGTTGGTATGCCTAAGGCAAGTTAGGTCTTGATCTAAATTTAGTTAGTAAGTTGCAGTAAAGGGTGAGTAGAGGGAAGAACTTGTGAGGAGATGTAAGGGACTACAGTGGACATCCATTCTTCCAATGGCCTAAGGAAGAAAAGATTCAAGAACGATATCCTTTTGGACTCAAAGCTTCAGACACTAAGATATGTCTAAATGACACAGCTACAACAACACGATGATCAAACCTACATCACAATGCTAATGTAACAGCTCAACTAGATCCTTCATGCCCGAGCTACTCAGTATAAGAGGGAATAATATAACATAAGAAATTGATTAAAACTAGTAAAAATATTGTAGTGATCAAACCCACATCACGACGACATCACAACCCTTGACTGGATCCTCCAATTTCAAGTGTCTTAACACAGTGTTTACGAGGATATGGAAAGAAACTAACTTTCATTAAACAAGAATTCTCAAAAGCATGTACATAACCAGAGAACCAGAGGCTTCATTAAAACTTTACAATCATGAGCTTAGCTCAACCATCGACCATTACAATATATCAAAACTGAGTATTTATACTCAAAACAAAATCACAAAAACATATCCGAGTAGATGCATTGAAGGCATTCTGTATGTATGCTTCCTAACAGACTGTGCATGTAGTCTCTTGTCAGAAGCGATCTCTGTCAGATGCAATTGTGTTTTAGATGAGCTGACTAGAGCTGAGTCGAATTGCTGATAGTCCTTTCTCGGGATTTCCATTTATGATGGAAAAGATGTTCAACCACCACCAACCAACCTTAATAACTGCTTCATCAGGATCAAAAAGGCGTGAGTCAACACTGCACCTATGAGACATGGTAGCCTCTACATTCTGCCACTTGGAGTTGAGTTGGATGCCTGCAGGGATGGCTAGGCAATGGATGTGGTGGATTAGTGCAATGGCAGGCTTCTCGGTGTGCGATGGCCAGGTGGAAGAGACATGGAGGCTGGGAAGACGATGTGGGGGAAACATAGTTGGGAGATGAGGTGGCACAGGTGGCGGGAGATGAGAAGGGGAGAGGTGACAAGTGGGACAGTGAGTGGAGGATAGGTGTGAGGGAATGAAAGGGGAGAGAGGGATGTGACAAACAGAGGAGAGAGATGGAGTGGGGGACAACTGTCGGCGAGATGGTTGTGGAGCGGCCACTTATCGGCCTGGGATAGGGCATGCGCATATCGGGGCCCTGAAAAGAGGTTTGATTCCTCCCCGCTTTTGGGCCCGATGTGTGTCTTTGACCAACATGTAGCGCCTCAAAAAACCACGGTTGTTTTCCCCGACCCACTCTACTTTTTTTAACGATCGTGCATGTTGAGGCCCCGATATGGCCAGTGACCGTCGATCTGAGGCGCATTGATCCTAGCCGCCCAGATTCACACACGTCCTAACACAACGCACCAAACGGTCACATCACTCTGGCGGACTTAGGATAAGTGCCATTTAGTGGGTTTTTAACCCCATTCTTCACATTTTTCCACCTAAGGCCAAATCCAAGAAAATCTCCCCCTTGCAAGAATATGTGATAACAACTTCTATTCAGATTTGAAATATAGGCCACAAATATGTAGATATGAGGAGGGGAAAAACCATAACGCACCTTTGTACTACAAACTGATCGAAGAGGAGGAGAGGTTTTCTCTAGCTCACCTATGAAAACTTGACAATATTGAGAGGAGGAGGGGGTTTCCCTAGCGCACCTCTTGGGAGAGAGAGAGGAGGGTGAAAATAAACCCTGGAACATCCCTTACCTATAGAAAAAAAATGCCAACCCTAGTGCATCCCAAGAAGGGTTATCGGTTTGCTTGAATCTACCATTGAAATCTCTAACTACTATAGAAGAGACACCTTGGATTGGTGCTCATATACCATTTGATCTGCAATATTGTAGATAATGACAAAGAACATTCATAGAGAAAGGAAAAATCAACACATGACATGAGAAATAAAATGAACCATTCATTTTATTAAGTAGAATAGGAAGCTTTTATATAGAATAAGATGAATATACAATGCTTCTGATCAAAAGTGGACCAATTCTAACTAAACAACGGAAAGAAAATGTCTCAAACCCTAACAACTATCTTAGTTGATCAATCCTTGGTCCTTGGGACTTGAGCCCAACCTCATAGGTAGAGATGCACCCCATGTGGCCTTTGTGGTGAAGTGTGTTGCATCTAGAAGGAGGTGCACCTTTTTGGTAGGACCCTGTTGGTCTTCCTCAAGATGTGTTCTCTCCTCGTTGGGGAGTGTGCCTTCCAACCTGCCCCAAAATAGGAGAATACAAGCAGGAAACAAGCCACCTTCATCAACAATGGAATGGTGGATATGGAGAGACAAACATTGGCCTTATGTTTCCATCTCCTCAATGGTCCAACTTTTGGGGACCAAAATCCTTCAAATGAAGAGGTGTGATTTGAATTAGATCTTAGAATTTTGTTTTTGTAAATTTTTAATAAGCATGTAATGCCTATTTTTACTCCTATTTTATTTTACGTTTTTTTAGGAAAAATTGGAAGTGGAAACTAACCATTGTGCTGGTTGGTCTTCCAAAGGGAACCCATTATAGTTGAGGGCCATAGTGAGCAAGGGGGAGGAAGGAGAACTTATGAAGTTTGCAGAGATGAGATATCAAAGAGGGCATCCTGCTTGAATATTGGTGGATGAAGGAATTGAGCATGTCCATAATGAGCGAAAGAATATTTGAACTATGGCCATATGCATTTATTTTAGTGAGTAACAATGCATGAGATTTTGGGGCATGCATCACTTACCCTTTATAATGAATTTCTCGACAAAGATTTAAATCTTTGTTGTTTATACTATGTGGGTGTAATATTCTCTACGGAGGTTTAATGTGGTTCTGGTTTGAGTTTTATTGCTTTAAATTTATGTTTTGGTTAGTAGATGAAAGCTTCACTAACTCTATCCTATATGGTGAGCGTTTCCACTCAACCACAAATTATATTTCCTCCTTTGGGTTGTGATTCATAGTGTTGGCTCGTTTGTTCTTTTTCAACAAGACATAAACATTGTTTTTATACTTCTTGGGAAATTTCCCTTTATCCATAGGTCGTACACATACCATATTCAATGTTCTAATGCTACCTGGGATTTTTTCTCCATTTTTGAGTGACCTAGATCCGTTAATGGAATATTTCATTAACCCTGGCCATTTTTATCCACTCTTGGATGACTAAGCATTTCCTTCATTGTTAGTCCTTGACCTAGAGATCATTGTGTATTGGTAAAACTTAGTTGGAAACTTATTTGGTATTGGTATAAGAACCACAAGCAATGCAAACCAAGGAATAAAAAAAACAATATCATCTCCATTAGTGAGCGAAGAGTGCAAGGAGTGGGAAGCTTGTTTGGTTATACATATGTAGGAAGATTGTGTTCATCGTGAATTCAAGAATAAATAAACATTGTGAATTCAAGAATAAATAAACATTGATAAAGCAACATGTTTGGCTATACATATGTAGGAAGCTATTTTGTGAGAGTGATATATTGTTTTTTGAGTTTTGTATACAATACATATTGATGAGCTATGTGAACTTAAATCTAATGCTTAAAATTTAAAATTTTATAGGATATAGCTGTAGTATTTAAATCACATATTTTTTCATATTTATAAAATATTTATAAATGTAATTTTTATATATTTAAAAAAATAATATTTATGATCATTAAATATAATAATAATAATAATAATAATAATAATAATAATATAGTTTTAAAGTCACATCAAATTGGTGTATGAGACCTTGTTAGTGGGACAAAGGACCCCTCTACATAACCATTTGACTAATAAAGTCTATGAAAGTATAAATACCCTTATTTCTTTTAGATTTGAACTTATAACCTCTTAAGAAGCAAAACATTATAAATAAGAAAGTTTTTGGATAAGATTTTATAATTTTAATGGTTTTGACAAAATCCAAAAAATCAATACACATTTTTTAATACAAAGTATCCAATGAATTCTAAATGACTTGTAAATAAGTAATATTTTGGATAAAGATCTATTATTTTAATGATTTTCACAAAATATATATTTCTAATAAAATGTATTTAATAAATTATGAATAATTTAATGATCAAAAAATTCATAATATTGAAATTTGCATAAATAAATATGAATTGTATTTAATGAATTATGAATAATTTAATGATCAAAAAATTCATAATATTGAAATTTGCATAAATAAATATGAATTGTATTTAATGAATTATGAATAATTTAATGATCAAAAAATTTATAATATTGAAATTTGCATAAATAAATATGAATTGATTAATTTACATATAAATAAGTAACCTTTTGGACCATAATCTATTATTTCATAATCTATTATTTCAATGGCATTCACAAAATATTTTAAAATCAAAATATTTTTCTAATAAAAAAATAATCTAATAAATTATGAATAATTTAATGATCAACAAAGTTCATAATATTGAAATTTGCATAGATAAATATGAATTGATTAATTTTCATGCAAATAAACGCAAATAATAGATTTGGGTATATGAACATAACGTATAAGTTGTGTTACTTGGATGGGGTTTTGCATGGGTGCCGTGAGGCATTCACCATGGATGATGAGGGTTTTCAAGTTGGGACAGAGGCACGAGGTGCCATTATTAAAACTTGTACGAAGAGAGGTGGCTGAGAGCCGGGACAATGAGACGATGAGGAGGTTCATGTTGAGAACCCTAAATCGAGTGGTCGATCAAAGTTTTGAGTGCTATGTGCTAATGGAAGCTCTAGTTTTGAGTGCTATGTGCTAATGGAAGCTTGGTGATGATGTTTGTCTATTTTATAATGCGAAGGAAATTATTTTCTTTTTATGTAATTGGAAGGTAATTTTTGTTAATTGGAAGAAAATCATTGTCTTTTGTGTAATATGAATGAAATTATTGTCATTTTTTTTTAATTTGAACGGATTTTTTTTTCTTGTTGTGTAATTATCTTGTTGCTTAATTGGAAGACAATTATTGTCTTTTTTTTTTAGCTGGAAAACTATTTTTATCTAAAGTAATTTTTTTTCTTTTCATATAGTTGGAAGGAAATTATTGTCATTTTTTTTTTTCTTGTTGTGTAATTATCTTGTTGCTTAATTGGAAGACAATTATTGTCTTTTTCTGTAGCTGGAAAACTATTTTTATCTAAAGTAATTTTTTTTCTTTTCGTATAGTTGGAAGGAAATTATTTGTCTTTTTATATCCATTCAAACATGCGGAACCTATGTAGTTGAGCGAGAAAGTCTTTGAGGAAAGAGAAATCCATTGAAAAAGTCATTGAAGGAAGATCAAATACAAGGTTAGGTATGGGAAAATGCAGGCTTTCAATAGAGACCAATCCATATTCTAGCACAACATATGCCACTATTATTTCTCCCTTATCGCTACTATAAATATGCAAGATTTTATTAGAGGCAATTCTAGTTCAAAACTTTAGTGAACCTCCAATGACCATTTCATCAAGACAAGTTGTTGTGGATTATTAGAAGATAATGGATTTGCTTGGAGATGGTTGTACTATGGATGGAATTAGAGAGACAATTGGTGCACAACCTTTTGATGAAGAAGTCCTTGTTCTGCAAACTCTTGTTCAATAGTGAGACATTACATACACTATGTATGAGCATGTCCACTCTCCTCTCAAAATTGACACGGAAATTATTGAAGGGGTAAGAGCTCCGACGTTCATAACTCCACAACAAAGAGGTCCAGAGTTCCATAATATTGGTCGATCATCGCTACCTATACCGAGAAGAGTGTGTTGAAGATATCCTTAATGGATTTATCTGGATGAAATTGATCTAGTATCACTTGAAGGTAAGTTACCTAAGTAAGCTATTCATTATGAATCATATAAAATTATTAAAGAATATTTTGGACCAAAATGTGATGCAACTAAATGTCAGTTATTTTTATTTTTAAATCTAAGATTTTGAGTGTTGTTAGGGTAATTTTACGCATTAAAACAGTTAAAAGTTCATAAACAAATAATCATATTTTTAGAATCCTTGCGAACCCTACATGAGGAGATTCATGTTGCGAACCCTACATCTAATGAGACGATGAGGAGGTTCATGTTTCAAACCTTGCATCTTATGGGCGATTGAAGTTTTGAGTGATCTGTCTTTTTGTATAATTTGAAGGAATTTATTGTCTTTTTGTGTAATTGGATGTCAATTTTTGTCTAGTTGTGTAATTGGAAGAAAATCATTGTCTTTTTGTGTAATAGGAAGGAAATTATTGTCATTTTTTTGTAATTTGAAGGAAATTTTTGTCTTGTTGTGTAATTATCTTTTTGGGTAATTGGAAGACAATTATTGTCTTTTTGTGTAGTTGGAAAACAAATTTTATCTTGTTATCTAATTGGAAGACAATTTTTTTCTTTTTGTATAACTGGAAGGAAATTATTTGCCTTTTTAATTTTTTTATATCCATTCAAACATGCAGAACCTATGTAATTGAGCTAGAAAGTCTTTGGGTAAAGAGAAATCCATTGAAAAATTCATTGTACGAAGAGAAAATGAAAGGTTAGGTATGGGAAAATGCAGTCTTGGATACCAATCCATATTATAGCACAATATATGCCACTATTGTTTCTGCCTTATCACTACTATTAAAATGCAATATTTTATTAGAGGCCATTCTAGTTCAAAACTTTAGTGAACCTCCATTGACCATTTCATCAAGAAAAGTTGTTGTGGATGACTAGAAGATAGTAGATTTACTTGGAGATGGTTGTACTATGGATGGAATTAGAGAGGCAATTGATGCACAATATTTTGATGAAGAAGTTCTTGTTTTACAACCTCTTGTTCAACAATGAGACATTACATACACTATGTATGAGCATGTCCACTCTCCTCTCAAAATTGACCCGCAAACTATTGAAGGGGTAAGAGCTCTGATGTTCATAGCTCCACAACAAAGAGGTCAAGAGTTCCAAAATATCAGCCAATCATCCCTACCTATACCGAGTAGAATGTGTTGAATATATCCTAAATGAATTTATGTGGATGAATGTGACCTAGTATCACTTGAAGGTAAGTTACCTAAGTAAGTTATTCATTATGAATAATACAAAATTATTAAAGAATATTTTGAACCAAAATGTGATGCAGCTAAATGTCACTTACTTTTATTTTTAAATCTAGGATTTGAGTGTTGTTAGGATAATTTTAGGCATTAAAATAGTTAAAATTTCATAAACAAATAATCATATTTTTAGAATCATTGTAGATGTTTTCCATAAAATTTATAAGAAAACTCATTCGTAAGACCGTAATGCAACCTGACATGTATTTTCATAATCAATCCTTAGAAATACCACCAGAAAGCATAGTTTACCTAGACAAACATCTCATCTCATTAAATATGATTTCAAAACCATTCTACTAAATTAGAGATCCTTGACATAACTAGCCAAAAAGATTGGTGGGCCTTCATTAGTAGGCTACCTATTTCTAATATGAAATTAATTGGAGCAGTTAAGGGACTAGTACAAATTATTTGGCACGAGAGCACGAGACCTTCTTGCAACCAAAAGGATGTATTAAAATTGAGAAAGGGTTATAGGGACTTTCAACCCCACATTAAGGAGTTTATTGATATGAAAAAGATGGAATTGCATGAAAGATTCAGGAATGAACATAGTGAACTTAACTTGGGCCAAATATATTTCGAGAAATGCAAGCCTTGGTATGTTCAAACAAAAAAAACATTTAACACATTGTTGTAGATACCACATTGAATATGGTTTTTATTATTATCAACACACACACACACACACATCATTTATTACATAACACCCTTGTGCAAGGATGATCAGTTATATTTTTTTTGACATCATATAGAGACTTTATTCATAGAATAATGTATATAAGTATAGAAGGTTGTACACATTATCCAAAATATTTTTTAAATGAGACATTCCCGAAGTGCGATGGACTGAAATTACTAAGAAAGTGCATGCATGTGAGTAATGAGTATGAATTAGGGAGGAAACATGTTGACTTTCAAAGATTTAAATATGTCATGTATGATATTAGGAGAGTGCATGAAAAAAAGATATAGTTGGTGACTTTCCAAGTTATTAATGAGTACTTAAATGGTATGTTTTATTTGAGATTGCACTTTGAAATGCGACAGAAGGATTTATTGTAATAGTGAACTTATATATGTCTTTATTCTTTTCCCATTAGGTATAATTTCATGAGTTCATCAAGAATTTCTTTGAAAATACCCAATAATATATTTAGCTTGTCCATGTGGCCCGATGTTAGGACAAGAATTTTAGAATATGCAGAGATACATTTCCCTTTGATATTATCTTATCAGTGGTTCATTTTGCTAATAACTACACCATTCAAACTCAAAATGAGATTCATAGCCAATATTATAACTCAAAGAAGTTCAACATAATGGTCCTTATTACATAAAGGCATGGGCCATATAGTAGCAAAGACAAAAAATTTATATTGAAGGAATATCATTTCTACATAAGTGATTATAGGTTTCATGACTTAACTTATGTACAAAATTTCTTTTAGTTGTTATACAATCACATGAAGGAGAATGATATATAGATGGATCGGCCTTAGATTTTATTAGATGGTTGTGTGGGCAAATTAAAAATTGTCCGTGCATTCCAATGTTTGTGTATGTTGCACAAACATTATAGGGTGCCGCATATTTCAAAATATTTTGAGTCAGGGCATGAGAAAAGGGAGCATAAAAAAGTATGAGCATGTATCAAAACTGCATTACATAGAATAAAAATGAAGTTCACAATTAATTCCCTCACCCAATATGCAAAACATGTTGTCGAATGATATCTTTCATTAATAACAGATTGAAGAATAAGGTGAGAACATCAATCGATAAGGAAACAAGATGTGTACATATATTTTTTGGGAGGTGGTCGATGTAGATTGATCACATACATATGAATGAAAAATAATCCATGGCACTCGTGGATTTCATTCATTTCAAACATCATGTACAATGTTATATTTGAAATGTGGATGGGAAAAAATTGTTACTTTTGTGGTCCACATAGTAGTATTGAATAGGGAGATTGTGAATCCATGAACTAGGTTGATAGATGGTATCATGTATCACTTCCCATTTTTCAACATATCACTATTGATTTATCACATTTGGAGGAGGACCAATAAAATATTTCACTAGATTATGATCATGTCTCGTATATCATACAACCAGGTTATGTAGATACTCTATTAATTTTTTGCAGGGAATGTATGTGCAATGGTTTCCCAAAAAGTTAAAGAATAGGGCACTAACTATTGGGTGGAATGTTAATTATAGGGAAATAAAACCCTCATTTTCTCTATAAGAAACTCTTAAGGCATTCAATTTCTAGTTAGGTTGATGGTTATTAAAAGAGAATATATGACATAGTATGAAAGAACATGAAAGAAAGGTGGTTATGTATTTCAATATTATAGACCAGGCCAAGTTATATACTATTGTACCATCTTAGTTGTTGGATGTACAAACATCCAACTACAAACAATACCAGGAAAGAACTCATCAAAGGTACGGTACTTCCTACATTAATCTGAGCATGAGAAGTTAATGGAGAGAATTATTATTAGAATTGATCATATTGGTATACTTGAATGACCATAAGTAATTATACAAACATGTATTTGGGTTGTTTATTATTTTTTGTTCTATTTCGAGGTATGTGTGTTGTTTGTTATTTTTGTGAAATTTTCAGTTCATTTATAAATTACTCCTAATTTCTCTTAATTAATGATTCTAACACTGTGTCCTTCATTATTCGTATGTTATCCAAAGAATCATAGGAACATGAAGACTCATTAATAAAAATAATAGTGTCTTTCAACACCACTCTAATAATTTTTGGAAAGATGGTCTTGGGATTGCATTCAAAAGTATAAAACACAAGATAATAATGGCCTTATTTTTCACATGAAAATATATCTTACAATGATAAAAAATACCCTCCCATAAAAGTGCAAATTCCTCCAAGTGTATGTAGCGTATGTAGCTAATTCATAAATTTCTAGTTTATCCTCATTTAACATATATATGAGCATACATTCATTTACAATATGAATAATATAACATTTCCCCTCTTTAGTTTTGTCTTAGCATTAGTTTCCATGCAATGTAGAAGTGGCTCCCAAGCTCTACCCCTGTCCCCCTTCCCCACTAGGCCCCTATGTCCATCTAACATCTATCCCCTTCTACCCCTTTTTCCGTACCTCCTCTCAAACCATACCCCTATCTACCCTTGGGCCCCTACCTTTTCTCCACTATTGGATCTCTCTATGCCTCCTATCCTTCATTCCCACCACTCCCCCTTCCCTATCCATTTTCCCTTCACCTCTTATCACCTCCTCAACTTTCCCCCTATCACCCCACCCCCTCATTCCCACATCTCATTTGTATCACCTATCTCCCTTTATTATCCATGTTTTCCCTTTGCCTCCCATGCCCATCCACATTCCATCTCTTCTCACCTCTTCTCCTAACCATCTGATAAATTTTCCTTCATCCCACCACTTCCCCTCCTTTCCATTATATTCACTATTGATTCATAACTAAGTTATGAAAGGTTTTGAATTAATGAAAATGGATCACAATAAATTGGTCAAAATACCTTGTCATGACTGTATTGATTTAGTTAGTGCGTTCTAAGAATGCATTGATGCATTCTAGTATTCAACAATGGAACCCTTTGATTGTTCATGTAAATGCTACTTTTAAGAACTTTGTCTTATTAATTTTAGATAGATACATTTATTATGTAATGATTTCCATTATGTGCATGTCATCCATGTTTTTTCATGCCTTTGTTATGGTTAATGTAAATTTTATTCAATGTTGTTAGTAGTCTTGTAATATTATGTCATGTGGTCGTTCATTATTTCCGATTGTCATGCCATGTTATAGTACATGGTTACGTGAATCTATCAATTATGCATTAGTGCTAAACAATATCCCAAGTAACCATCATCTTCATTTAAGTCTCTTCTATTATCTTCAGTAGTCCATTGATTCACACAATACTTTATATATTGCTAATTTACATGTGCTATGAAAAAATTGTGACATCCTACACGATGTTGGAGTTTAATGCTATTCAATTACATTTAGTTTCTTTACAAATTTACATGAGCCACTACCCTATGAAATCTTGATCTCTATATGTTCTTGAAGAATTTGAGCTCATCTTGATCTTCAAATTCCAAAGGGATATTATGCTTCTTAGACATCTAAAAAAATTCACCCCATTTGAGTCACCCCTTACTCTAAGAGTCTCTTGGTGTCATCATAGACAACTCCTATGGTGTCATGCTCTTCTTCCTGGTGACTTCCGTTGTGGTAAACTACGTTGGTATGAGTAAATGGGTACGAGAGAGATTGTGGAGAAGTCCGACAAAAATGGAAGATGGGTTACCAATGGTGATGTTAATAACCATGCCGACGGGAACTGTAGTGACCGATGAAGTTGTTCATAACTCTGCCAAAATGGGTAACAGGACTGATGAAATTATTCAAAACTCTGTCGATAGAAAAGTTTGATGAATGATTAAGATGTTAATAACTATGTTAACAAACTATGTTGACAGGTGAGAAATTTGTCTTGAAAACATCACTGAAACTCTTCAATTTAACTTGGCGTAGTTGAAAATAAATTTTTCGATGAGGAAGGATGAGGGTTGGTGAGATTCGTGGTAACTCCATCGATGTATCTATGAACTCAAATTTCACTAAGTATTGGATATCACAGTGAGGAGTGTATAAGGGTTTGGATATTCTTATGCCAAGGAGTCCCTATTTCTTCCATGAGGAATGATCGAATAATTAAGTAATGACGTCATTCCAAAGAGGGTAAAACCGATTTCTATCATTTTGTATACTAGTCGAAGGTTAGAGTTCAGTCGAAGGTCAAAGTTTAGGGTGTGGCCAGAGTAGAGGGTATAGGCCATTCAAAACATGATACTAGTCGAAGGTTAGAGTTCAGTCGAAGGTCAGAGTTGGTGTGGCCATGTGGATAAGAATAGATTCTTGGGGCTTTGTTTAAGGCGTCACTAAGGCATAGGAGGACTTCATCGCCAACCCAGAAAAGTGCATAGAATAGGATAGGTGATGCATAGCTCGGGAAAGAGATATAATCCAATGGAAAATGATCGCGAGGGGTCGATCGATGGGTTTGGTGGTACATGCTATTAGTGAAAACCCTAATGCTAACCACAAAGAATATAAAAATGGAAAGTCAGAGTAAGGTTTAGGGATTACTCGGAATGGATGACATGTGGACAAAAAAAAGTATGAACTGCTAGAATATTAATGCTTTCTCAAGTAGGGTATATTTTCCAACAAACGCTCGACGCTCTCCCTCTTTTTATCAGTAAAGAAATAAATAAATATAGGGGCAGTATGTTTTAAAGACCTGACCCAAAGTTCAAGGCATCGGAGGACATTGGGGGAAAGAGTCTGGTAAAGGCTTTGGTCCATCGATGGTGGTGCTAAAAAATCCTTCGGTCGCACCAATGGAGTTCATGGAAACTCCCCCGGTTGCACTAGAGAGGATAAAGGGAAGTGTGTCGATAACGATTTTTTATGTGCCAGAGAACTTGTTCAACACATCTCTAGTCGAACCAGTGAGTATGCTGGGAACTTCTCTATTTGCACTAGAGAAGACTTTGGTAACTCCTCCAACATTAAGGGTTACGTTACGAGGTAGAACTGTGAAAATTTTCATTGATGCATACTGAGCATGATTATTTAAAATCCTCTAGTATATCGATAGAGTTCGTGAGAACTTCTTCGATATGACAATTTTATTTCTTAAAATTTATGAGTGTTAAAGGAAAAAAACAAACCAAACTTCCAAGATAAAGAAAATTTATTAAAGGGGGATGAGAATATTTTAACTAAGATCAAGAAGTCGAGGTAGCTTATAGGGATTTAAAATGAAAAGGGGGGCCCCATTTTCTTGGCTAAAATTGAATATATGAGAAAGAAAACAAGAAAAAGGGACGTGTTTATGCCTTGCACAACAATTGGAGACACACTTGGAGAAGCCATGAATCTTTGAAAAAATATATCTAAACATAAAAAAATTGATAATGGAAAATGATTAGGTTTAATAGTTTTCAAAAGTACATAATTTGATAAGACAAGTTTAAATGATACAAGGGAGAGGCTATGGTCATGCCTAAAGTAGATTGACTACCACAATATATTATTTCAACTGGATTGGTTCGGGAAGGTGGGGGGAGTACATCAAGGGAAAAATGCATCAGGAATGTTGAAAATACAAGTTGATGGCAAATTTCTATGTTGTCTCTCCACTACCAACAAGCGTCCATAGCCTCAACAGAGTCACCCTGATGTCATAATATTTTCTCAACTGCCAGCGAGCACCCATATCCCCGAAGGAGATACCTTCATTTCCCACCTGATCTGGAATGCATTTACCCTAGCCTTTACTTTTATAAAATGATTCTCTTAAATTCAAAGAGAGAGGTGGATGGGGGGATCCTAGTTTTCCTTTAAATGCATGTGATATGACACCTATGAAAGTGAGATATTCCAACTCGATTATAGATGAGACAACTCTCTCAAAAACATACCTTGAGTATTTTACATCCCTTCCTAGAGAAGTTTCCATTTTGTTTCAAACAAACACAAAACCTTCTCTTGGTTGTGACCATTAACACATATTTTCTACATTTAAGAGTACAATGCTCATTTTCAAAATGATCTATCTTCGTATTCTTGATCTAACTTGAAGAAATGCACAACAATGTTACATAGATGGACATGAAGTTGTGTCTAGAAGAAAATATGTAGATTTCCAAGCTTTCGATATCAATGTGTCACATCTTAAAGTCATTTATATCCAAGACACCAAATTCTCTAAGAATTCTAAGGAAGAGATTTTAAAGAGAGAAAAGAAAAATAAAATAGAACTAGAAGAAAAATTGCAAAGTACAATAAATAAATAAATGCGAGAAAAGTAAAGCAAAACAAAGAAGCAAATCAAGGATGAGAAAACATACTCTTTATTTATGTACAAGGGAAAGTTTCCTTAAAGGATAGATAATGTAATGCTTAGGGATCTAGCCATTGACGGGGAGGAGGTCTACATCCCCTTCAAGATTTTGTAATCGGTAGGTACCTAGGCCAATATTTTCTTTGATTACGAAAGGATCCAATCACAATTGTTTAGAATTTGAGTGTTTTTCTTTGCCTTATTGTTGCTTGTCCCATTTTAGGACCAACTCGCCAATCTGAAAGTCTTTTTCACCAACAAACATTTTATCATACTAAGGTTTAATAGTCTATTAGTGAGCTTAAAATTTCAACTTAGCTTTGGCATGGATCTATTATAGTTTTAGCAAGGTGTTGATGTTCTTTCAAATGATAGGGAATTCACTCCTGCGTGACGGATGTGTAAGATGAAGGGAAGGGTGAAAGATGTTTGAAGGGAGGATGGATTCCTTCCCATAAACAAGAAAGTAAGGAGGGGTCCCTATGGATGATTTAGGAGTAACATGGTCATCCCAGAGGGCGTTGGGTAATGCATTGTGCCAATTCCTCTATTTGTTGACAATAATTCGTTTAAGGATGCAGATTAGATTTTTGTTTGTGGATTCAACCATACCATTTCCTTGAGGGTAATAGTTGGATGCATATTTTAAAAAGATCCCTATATATAGAGAAAACTTAGTCAATTTTAATGATGAAAAATATGTATCATTCAAAAATAAGAGAGTGATGGGTGATCCAAACCTAGTCATAATGTGTTGTTCCAAGTAATTGATTACCACTTCATCATTTTACTTGGTTAATGGTCTTGCTTCCGTCCAACGGTTGAAACAATTAGTGGCGGTTAGAATATACATGTGTTTCTTAGATGAGTGAGGGTCGATCTCACCAATGATGTTCGGTCCCTACTACTCGAAAGGATATTCAACAACAATAGGTTGAAGTGGAACAAATTCCTTGCTTTCTCTTCCAACTAACTTTTGGTAGATGTAGCAACTTTGAGAGTAGGTATGAGTATCCTTGAATATTTTTGGCCAATAGTACCCAGCTCTTAATTTCTTGTGGGTTGTGGTATCTCCCCAAAAATGACCTCCAACTGGTCCATCATGCATATCTTTTATAACTTTGTTGGCATCTTGTTTCTTCAGACATTAGAGTAGAACTCCATCACAATTCTTTCTGAACAAGATATCATGAACCAATTGATATTTTGCATACTTCAACCTTAGTGCTCTTGTTTGTTCGAAATTAATATGATTATGATAAATTTCATGCTAAAGATAGTGTTTTATATAATTATGCCATGAATTCGTGATTGATGGGACATAAGGAGATTGTTGTGCATAGTGTTTTAGAGCTTCTTTCCATCCTTCTTCTTCTTTATCCTTGGAATCCATGACTCTAGTTGTTATCTTACACAGGCCTTGACCCTTAACGATATTTTTTGGTTTTAACTTGAGGTCATACTACTGTAAATAGGTCATCCAATTATCTCATCTTTCATCCAATTCCCTTTGCAAAAAGAGAGATCTAACCTCTGGGTGAGGGACAATCACCTTGGTCTGGTTTTTCAGTATATAAGGTCTGAAATGTTTAATGTATTTCTGGACAAAAAAATATTTCCTATCCATAGGTAGATAATTCAGTTCAACACCTTGAATTCCATTTCTCATTAATGCTATGAGACATTTGTTCTCTTTTCAGTCCTTTTGAGTGAGCATTGCTGCAAGAGATTATCTAAAGAAAAAGTATGTAGCATGAAGTCTTTAATAAAATATGAAATTTGAAGAGTAGGTGCAGCTCCTATGGAGGCATTGATATTCTCAAAGGACTCCTTTTCAATAGATGTTCACTTGAATTTGACGTCTTTCATTATGATCTGTTGAAGGGGTTTAATGATTTCGGAAAAATCAAGAACAAATCTTCTCATGAAATTGGTTTTCTTGAAAAAGGACTACATAGAATTCTTGTTGTGTGGAGGTGGGATCTGCATAATGGATTTGGTTCATTCGAGGTCAATGGAAATCCCATACTTAGAAATAATATCCCCCAAAAGTTTACCTTGTGAAACAACAAAGAATATTTTCTGTGGGTTTAGAGAAATACCATATTTTCTACACCTTTTGAAAATATTCTTTAGATGTCGCGGGTGATTAGTTACTTCATTTGAATAAACGGTGACATCATCGAGGTAAATCACCATGTTGTGATTGATTATAAATTTAAATGCTATATCCATCATCCTATCAAAATTAGCACCAACCTTGATTGAGTCGAAGGGTATTCTTTGATATGAAAACTTTCCCCACTTTGTCCTAAAATTGGTCTTTAATTGGTCTGATTCTGCCATGAGAACTTGGTTATAAACCAGAAAACCCATCCAAAAGAGACAATATTTTGGAACTAGAGAAGATTTTTAAGATCTTCTCCATGGGGGGAACTGGATAAGTTTCCTTGTCATAAGATCTATTTAAATTCTGAATATATACACATACTTTGATCTCCCTCGATTTCTTCCTGAAAGGTACTATATTGGACACCCAAGTGGAATAATAGAATTTAAAGATAATCCAGGCATCCAATAATTTCTTCAATTCCTTCTGAATTAGAAGTTCAAGAGTGAGATGTATTCTTAACATTTTTTGGAATGGCTTGACACCCTTTTCGATAGTAATAACATGTTCTGTAATATGGGTTTCATATGTCTTCAAATATTGGTATGTCCAAGTGAATACATCTCGATATCTCCTAAACAACTAGGTGAATACATGTGTTTCTCTTCCTCTGAACAACAAGTGCCTAGATTGATGAACTTGGGTTATTTAGGGGTGCCTAGATTTACCAAAGCATGCATAATAATGGATCTATTCATCTTTGGATTCATAGGATTTATGAACTTAGTCTACATATCCAACAACTTTTCAAGCAATAACAAACTCCTCGGGATGAAATTAGTTTTTATCTTACTTGATTCATCTCGATAGTCTCGAAGATTTTTTTTGTGTTCATTATCTATTCTAGAATATTGGAATACATCAGCACTGGTAAGAAAAATTATGATCCGAGTATCATTATTTAACACTCCAGTTCGTCATGTTGTTCGGTATGGAAGGCCTGAAAATGATTTCAACAGAGAAACTGTTATTAAGTGGTGTGAATCCAGATATTACATTCACTAAAGTGTATGCAACAACATTTTGACAATGAGGAGTGCAAGTAATATTAAATGCATTAAAATAATTGATCAATTTCCATACCTCATGTTGAAAACATTTTAATTGGGCAGACATGTAGTGGATACTGTTTCTTACCTATTGGACAATTATCTGTTAATCACCAAAGACTTGAAGGAATTTTACCTTAAGGTCAATGGCCTTCTTCGGTCCTTGAACAAATGCTTCATATTCAATAGTATTATTGGTCTATTTTAACTCTAAAAGGAATGATATAATATTCTTAAAATTTTCGAGATCAATAAGGATGCATCATGCCTCAAGTCCTTCCTAAGATTTGGATCCATCGAAAAATAAAGTCCAAATGTTAGTGTCTAAGTTTGAGTTAGTTAAGAAGAAACTATTTTCTTCTACTATATTACAATCATTAGCATTAGTCTGAGTGAAATGAAGGAGTTCAGAGTGTATGTTTGTTTGAATCGAAGATGGTTGTGCTTCATAGAAACCACTGTTAGTCTCTAAAAAGTTATTTTCCAAAGAAATGTGGGTGAAGATAATGGGATCGTTCTTACCTTCAATTTATATTACCTTATGTTTCACATGAGACATGTTTTCACCCAATTCTAATCTGGATTACCTTTGTATGGAAGCCACAAGTGGGACAAGTTCGAGGAGACATAACCTTGAAGTTTTCCAGACCAGTCTCTCCTCAAAAGTAAACCATAAAATTATGGAATTTCAACAACAACAATATTGATGACCCGATATACTCTAGAATTAGATGATAGCCTAATCATAACATATATAAGTTGACCTCTTACTTTAACATTTGATCTATATAACTATATTATCCTATCCATACTCATTTTCAAGACAACATTTAATCTCTCGAAAACCAAGTATGTCATGATATTAGAGGAAGAACCAGACTTCGCTAAGCATTTATGCATATTAAAATTGAAATTTTTGAATGTAGGAAGAAAGGGTGGGACATGGGAACTCGAATGTGATTCTATCATGGGTGCATTTATAACAGATTTAATTTCATCTTTTCTTTCTTCCTTTGCTTCAACAATTTTGGAAATGCTATCTGTTGCGGCAACGATCTTCTTATGAGGTTTATTGGAATTGAAATCGTCAACAATAAGATCCTATTGTTGGGGAACTACAGAGATATCATACATGGAGAAGTTGGGATTACTTTTATTTAGATATTTAATAAAGTTATATTCCAAAGCATGATTTTCATATTTTCTGGGTGTTTTTCTTGCCTAACAGGAATTGGGTTTGTTTTTGTTAGCTAATACACAGGTGTTTTTTTTTTTAGTAGGAGCGAGAGGAGTTATTTTTCTAAGATCAGTGATGGTTTTCAAGGGAAGAGGAGTTTTGGGAATAACAACCTTCTTGTGTAAATTGTAATTTTGGGGAGAAAATTTTATGAACCATGTGTCCCACATGAAAACCTATTTAATTTGTTCCTCGTCTGAATCTATACACCAATCCCATAGAAACATGGAAAATTCCTAAGTGGTTTCCTTAGTGATTTATTTCTTATCCTCTTATCGGGTCTAGCTATCTTCATTCTCTTGTTGATCTAACGACTACTTAATGACCAAGGTCATAGAGTTGATCCATTGAGGGCACATTTTCTTAGAATGGTTTTGTTGGTGATATGAGAATAAATTGTCCACACCAAAGTCATATAGATTGAAAGTGAGACTTGGGATTTTTGGAGGCTTCAATGGGTTTTCATTCCTCTTAAATAATGGAAAAAAGGTTTAGTATTCGAAGACCATACCCCAACATTATTTTTAAGTTCTACTACTTTGTTTGAAAGCTTCTTTACTAGCTTAACCATGTTTTCTAGGTCCCCGGGTTCTTTATCAACAGGTTTAGTCAAGAGTAAGTGTTTCTTCCCCACCACTATGATATATTTATATGGAGGGTGGTTGTCTAAATAAATCAATTCTTTCTTGACTTCATTGGCTTCCTCAAAATTTTGGGCTAAGGAAACCTTTCCAGCTCATTTAATGAACATGCATATAGAGGGAAGTAACACAAAATTATAGTATTTAACAGCCAAGGGTTCCAAAGCATTAGTTTCAACAATTAATTTGTTGAGGATTAAATTGAAGTGTTGGTTCAATTCCTTTAATTTTTCCTTCTTTTCCATATTTAAGGTTGCTAGTTCTATGAGTAGGGTCACAAGAGTTTCCTCTTCCCCAAGATTTCCAATGAAGGATTTTTCAAAGTTATTCCAGCAAGTTATGGAGCTATATTGTAGGTTGAAATACCATGTGGAATATTTTTTTTCATGGAGAGAGCCTACAAACCACATCTTCATAACATACATCAAGGAGACAAGTGGCTAGAAATAAATTCTTTACATGAACTTCCAGTGAGCTAGATCTTTCTAGGAAAAATTTTGGGAGAAGTCCCTCAGGAGGTTTAGGTAACTCATGCAAAGCATCGACCAAGTTTAAAGCACCTTGGGAAATCCATGGTGGAATTGTGTTTCCATTTTTTGCCATACTATCGTCAGAATCAGATCCAGAGTTTTCACCATAAAATTCATGCTCAAATACAAGAGGAGTATAACCAATATGTGTGGGACATATTTCATTCAAGGGTGTGGGTTGTTTATATAGAGTTGTTTGGATCATATCCTCTACGGAGTCAACAAAAGAGTTGACCTGATTCTTAGGTCTTCTTAGGTGGGAATCTCTTCTCCTGGGAAGTGTTGAAGCTATGGGTAGTTGGCCAAGTAACTTGGTGTATGAGTGTGTAATGCGACGAGTTTTAGAAAAATCCTCATTAGGTACAGGATACCAAGATTTGAGATAGGATTTGGGGCTTTCATAAGAAATTTAAAATGCGGGGTTTGAATCTTCAAAGGTAATTTCTTGTTCGAAAGGGATATGAGGGAAACATTGTTGTACAAGAATATTATCAGAGGATTGGCCATGCATATACCAAAAATGTTTTCTAGCCATGTAGAATCATGCCCTCCTTCTAGTGCCAATTATTTTTACATGGAGGAATTACCCTTCAATGGTAAGGGGTACTCCCCAGTACACAGTCCCTATTAGAATATGCATCGTTTGGTTTAGTAGACCCATTCAAATTCTGGCTTGGGTTCCATTACTTGTTTTGAGGAGTGATTGGATGTTTTTTTAATGCAATGGGAATGCAAATGCAATCTAACTAAATGCATAAATAAATATAATATGAACTATCCTAGATAGGATCATCTATAGTAACCAAATGAGTAGCTATAAACGAAATTAATCCATGCAAATAACTTTTTCCAGTTACTTGTTAAGAAACAACAATGTTAGAAAAAAACATGTGTGTAGGTACATAAACAGATTAGTATAAATCATGCAATTACACACATAGGAAAATTGTCATCTTAGGAAAAATATAAGAAAGATTAAGAAAAGTTGCACTAACGATTTCAATTTCTTTAAGAACATTCTATAATAAAAAATAAAATCTTACAACACATGTAAACAATACACAGTTTGTTGAAAATAGTTTACAACAAGTAACCATCTACAAGAGTTATTCTTTGTGACAAAATTGGCCATGAGGGTTTCTCAATATTAATTATCCAAGTAGTTTGTGAATGTACAATGATTGAATAGCCCATGCCAAATGGGCCTATTCCATTACTTATAGTATTTTAGGTTACTTGTTACAAAACTTTTCATCTTCCCCCTTCAATGGATTTTGACGGGTGTGATAATAAGGACAAAGTTGATGGAAGTTGGTAAAAGAAAAAAAAGAATATCGTTGTGAGCAAATCGGATTTACTATTTTGTCTTATTAACAAGTCCTTGTTCCTCACATAGGTTTCCAAAACTTGGTATTTTCCTTTGATGGATATGATTCTAAGATACCATATCTCTTCCAGTGAAGATTCATGGGAGTTTGAGTTGTCAATAAGGGTCTTCATACACCTCATCAAGGTGGTCATGAATGCTTGGATCATAGTCTAAACTTTGGCTAGTTGGAAAAGGTGTTCCTCCCTTAACTTTATTGTTACGTTTGTAGATGCTTCATCTCTCTCGTGTCTTTGATTCATATTATGTTGGATTTTTTCAAGGAGATTCTCCATTGTAATGGTTCTCTCGAGATCCTCAATGGTAGGAATGTGACCCTTATGTGTTAAGACTTCTATGGTTTTTTGGATTTGCGCATACATTGCAAGTGATCTCATTGTTTCCTTTCCTATTTGCTTCTCATCTTGTTGGCATCGATTAGTTGAGGCCTATTAGATTCTCCTTTCTCATTTCATGGCATAGGGAAGCTCAATTGGAGAATCCAGATTCTCTTAAATCCACCTTTTCATGTCATTTAATCCTTCTTAGATGGTGGAAAACTGGATGTTTTTGGTTTCCACATGGCTATGCTAGTCCATTATGTTAGCTAACAACTGCTAGAAGACATGAATATGGGGATACATATATGTAATATTATCCTCAATCTTTTTGGTTTCCTTTTCATCACATTCCTTAAATTCTCTTAGATTTCCCTTGTCTTTGTTTGCAAATCTCAGTTGTTCCTCCAATTCTCTAATCGTGACATTCTTTTCTTCATTTTGGTGGAAAAAATTATTGATATTTCATTATGTTTCCACAGTGAAATTAGTGGTTGTGGATGCTATGGAGAGTGAGTATTTGCTAAAATCTTCTACTACTATAGTGTCTTTGATGATCAACAATGGGTTGCCTTCAGTGACTGGGAATTTCCTAGTTTTTTTTTGCACAATTTTGTCGGTGCCTTGGTCGAATTTGAACATTTTCAAGTTCACCACCTTATTGGGATTTTAAGGTGTTCGAAGTCCCAACTCCATCTCTTCGACTTGAAGGCTACCACTAGTGAGTGGAACTTATTTCAATTTCTCCAGGATGTCAATATCCGTAAGAGAAGAATCATAGTTTAGTTATTCTTCATCCCCTTTTCATTGTTCTTCCTCAATGACTTTAGATGCAACCTCATCTGCTGCACTTTTTTCTAATATTCCTATTCCTACGGTTTCCTTCTCAGTTTCTTCAATTACTTCCTCCTTGGTTGTTGTTACTTTTTCAAATGTCACCTTCTTCTCTACTTTTGTTGTTTCCACTCTTTCTACATAAACTTCTAATTTGGCCTTGGCTTCTTTGATCTTTCTTTTATTTTCAATGAAGTCTTCTTTATTTTTTTGGATCTTTTCTTTCTTTCTTATCTTCTTGTCTTTGGTTTCCTCTTCTTCCTTCCCTGATCCAGATTGTGTATATGTTGTTGCAGAAGTTTCTTTATATTTTCCTCTTCTTCATCTTTTTTTCATGCCTCTTCATGGGATTTCTCGTCATATGATATTTTTCCCAAAGGTTTTCCCTACCTCTTGGAAATAACTTCTTCATATTTAAGTGCACACCAATGGACCTCTTCTTCTTCCCATGTGGATGAAGTGTATTCCCAAGTGTGATTGTACTTGTTACAATGTTGATTGACTATGTTCTTTGGATTGTGTTTCCAGAACCTTTCTTCCCCGAAGTGAAATGATTGCAACGTATCTACTTAAACTTTGGATTAATTGATGCTTCCAAAGGAGTGTGACCTCATTGACAATGGAAGAACGATCCAAATGAACTTATTATCACAATAGATCACTTCCATGAATCCATGGATCAAATTTTGATACAAAACATTTTTTAAAACCAACATATCAGGCACAAACCTTGGGAGAAAATGGGGAGCTTTGGTAACTATGTATACTCTTATGTAAGTTTTGTGTTGCATGAGATACAAGTCCCAAATTTTCCAAACTATAGTTAGAGATTTTTCATTCATACAAGGGAGTGGGCGAATCGAAGATGAGCTCATAGAGTGCTACCAAGAATTAATCATAGATCCCTTGATACTCCATCATGTATTTGTGCTACCATAGAACTTGGTAATAGATATGCATGGGACGGTTGATTGGCTACCAAGACTAACCCATCTTAGGATATTGATGGCACATGCACATCATATCCAACAAGAAAGATGGCATATGAAATATTGAGAATTTGTTAGGGGTGGTCTCCTTGACAGATTTGATGGAATATTCTAGGGCTACTAATAGGATATTATCCCAATTGAAGGATGAACCCTTGTCATCAAAATAGTATATCATGGGAATCAGGGATAGTGTCAATTTCAGTCACCACAACATATTAGTAAAAATTTCTTAGCGACATGGTTAGATATCCACCAGAGGGTATGATTTTGAACATATTATTAGGATTATACAATATTTTGAATAAATCCTTCACCTTGTGTGGGAACTTCTTAATGATTTCATCATCCACTGACCAACTTCCCTTTTCCAAATGGTAGTATTGGGACATGTCATCCTCCTAAAATGACACTATGGGTTTCCCCTTAACGTTGAGTATATACCTATTTTCGAGGCCATCATGTTTAAGGATCCATGAGATCACATCTACATAAGGAAAAACTTTTGTATGAGCCTCCACTCCATGCCTTCTTGATCTCTAGATTTTCTTGAAGACTTTAAGCTCATATTGATCTTCAACTTCCACATGGAAGGTATGCTTCTTGAACATATGGAAAAATTCACCCATTTGAGTGAAGTCCCTCATTTCGATAAGAGTCATGTGGTGTCATAATAGAAAACTCATGCGGTGTTAGGCTCTTCTTCCTATCGACTTTCACTTGCAGAGGCCTCCGTTTCAGGAGATTTTCTTGTAGGTTTCTTGTGAGGTGACATGTCTGAAAATGTGGCAACATGTTCATCGTCATTATGATTACACCAATAACAAAAATATGGAAAGAGATAAAACATGAAGCATAAGTCTATGTAATCCTATAAAATTTTGAGCACTCAAGAAGTGACAAGATGTTAAAGATTAATCCATGAATGTAAACCCTTGTCCCTATCCGAAGAAATATCGGTTCCAATATTAGAGGGAAAGTCAGCTTATGAGGAAGACATGATAATCGGAGACATGCTGAGGTTATGGGGAAGTTTGTCTTAGACTAGTGAAAATTCTAGGTGAATCGACGATGTTGTTATTAATCTACTTGTTGAAGAAAGCAGAGTTAGTGCAGTTGATGAAAACTATGGTGATATAAAAATGAATTGTACCGGTGATGTTGGTACAAACTATGTCTAAATTATTGAACGATATTAGTGCTATTGTGGTAAATTATTTCAGTATCAAGAAATGGGTACCAGAGAGATTGTGGCAATGTCCACCGAAAAGGGAGGATGGGTTACTAATAATGATGTTAATAACCATGCCGATGGGAAATGTAGTGACCGAAAAAATTGTTCATAACTCTGTTGGAATGAGGAAACATGAACAATGAAGTTGTTTAGAACTTTATTGATAGAAAAGTGTAATGATTGATGAAGATGTTAAGAACTACACTGATAGCGTCAACATTTATCTTGACAACATCACTGAAATGGTTTGATAGGTCTTGATGCAGTTGAAAATAACTTTTTTCAATGAGGAAGGACGATGGTTAGTTGGATTCATGGTAACTCCATCGGTGTATCTATGAAATTGAATTTCACTAAGTATTGGATATCACAATAAGGAGAGTATCAGGGTTTGGATATTCTTCTGCCAAGGAGGTGATATTCCTTTGGAGAGGACTAATCAAATGTTGAGCTAATGGCGTGATTCCAGAGAGTGGAAAAATGATTCCAGTGGTTTTGCAGGAGAGGGAGAAGCCATTCAAAAAATGATATTGGTCTAAGGTGTGAGTTTAGGGTGTGGCCCTATGGAGAACATATTCCTGGGGATTTGTTCAAGGAATGGTTAAGGTATAGTGGGATTTCATTGTTTTCTTAGACAAGTGGATAGAATGGGATAGGTGAAGGATGGTTTGGGAAATAGAGATAAGGAACTAGAAGACGAGAATGAGGGGTCGGTCAATGGGTTTGGTGGTATCGAATTATAGTGAAAACCCTAACCCTATCCATGAAGAATATACCAATGGAAAGAGAGAGTAAGGTTTAGGGATTACCTAGATTATACGACATGTGGACAATGATTTATGCTCTATTGGAAGATGAATTCTTTCTCAAGTAGGTTATCTTCCCTAAAAAACGCTCAATGCTCTACCTCTTTTCATCAATAAATAAATAAATCAAGACCGAGGCACACTCTATTTTATATAATTTACTCAGAGTTCAAGGCATTGGAGGACATCAAGGGAATGAGTATGTTAAAGGATTTTCTCCATCATTAGTGGTGATCATAATTTCTCTGGTCACATCGATGGAGTTTGTGGGAACCCCTTCTATTTCACCAGAGAGGATAAAGGGAAGTGTTTCGATAAGGAATTTGATGTACCTGAGGACTTGTTTGGAATTTCTTCGATCATACTGATAAGTATGTTGGGAACTTTCCTAGTTGTATCAAAGAATATTTTGGGAACTCCTCTGACATTAAATCTTATGTTCTGGGAAAGTTGTGAATAATTTGTTCGGTGCATATCGGGCACAATTATGTAAACTTCTCCCATATATCGTCGAAGTTCATGAGAACTTCACTGATATGCCAAATTTGTTTCTTAAAATTTCTAATTGTTAAACCAAATAAGAAAACCAAACTTGCAAGATAAAGCGAATTCATCAAAGGGGGATGAGAAGCTTTTAAATAAAATCAAGAAGTCAAGGTAGCTCATAGGGATTTAAAATAAAAGGGGGGTCCCATTTTCTTGGATAAGATTGAGTCTATGGGAAAGAACGCGAGAAAAAGAGAGGTGTTGATGCCCGACATGATAGAATGTATGTTGTGTGATGTTTTTTCCCCCTATAAAAATCAAAGTGTGAATGCAAGTGGAAGGGTCGATTCTCGATAAATATAGATTTTTTCAATCAATACTTCTCCATGGGAAGGATATTCAAAGATCGACCATGGAACCTTAATTTAATGTCTTGTTCAGAGATTTCTGCTCTTTCGAATCTTGGCCTGATGTGAAGGAGAAAATTCAACCAACACTCATATTCAAATATTGGCTATGGAATCTTAATTTAATGTCTCTTTCAAAGCTTTGTGCTCTTTTGAATCTTGGGGTGTTGTGAAGGATATTATTCAAGTAATGTCAAGTTAGGTTTTTAAGATTTATCACGAAAACATCAAAGTTGTCTCAATTAATGTGAAGAATATTCTTTGGGAGATGCTTCAGCATGGAGTTGTATCTAAACTATGTACGCTTAAACAACTCGTTTGCACAAAGAAAACAAAGTTGAAATCCAAGGAGGTACTGAAATTACATGCAAATATTTTTAGAGTCTCTCCTTGTCTCCCCTGCCTAATGAGAAGTTAGTATCCACATTATTTAAATTTGACTCAATACAATCATATGTAGAGACAACTTGAAAAAAAATTATATTTTTCTCTATATGTATTTTGTAGCAAAACATAACAAAATTTAATATTGTTGTGTATAAAAACATAGTAGATCCAAATAGGTTCGAGATATGTGTTCATTTTTATTGTTCTAATCGTACTCTTCACAAAACATTTTAGCGGTTTATCTTATCTTTTTCACAACAATATATCTAATTCCAAAAATTTACATGTCTGAAGTATAAATTATAAAAATGTAAGCTCAACTATACCATTCGGGAAGCATCCCACCAACTTCATGCATAAGAGGATAATTAGAGATGAAGAAGAAACAAAGACCATGATGATTGCACAATGATGGAAGGAATCCAATACATGATCCCACACTCCAACTGGTATCCATATTATTTTTCTCCTTTTTATCCCATAGACTAAGCATATTCATAGACATTAATAATATATCAATCCACTTCTCTTTACTTCTCATCATGTGATTTCAATTCCACACTTTTTTTTTTGTTCACTTATAGACCACACACATACTTATTCCCGACACCCCCAAACATCAATTAAACTGTAATTTATAGAAGGTTCCTACATCCATGAGTCATTTTTATTGAACATAACAAAAGCCTTTACAATATACATGCTTATTCAGTTTAAAGAAAATTGTTACACTAAGTTAACTTTTTTCTATTAAACATAACATAAACCTCTACAATAAACATGTTTATTAAGTTTAAAGAAATTTTTTACACTAAGTCAATTTATTTCCATTTTTGTATGTATTGGCAGGACTAGTTGCAACCTGATTATCCAAGGAAATGATCTCCATTAAGTTAATTTAAATCTCATCTATATTCTCTCCATCTACCACTTAAAAACTAAGTGGCTCTAGGCTTACCACTTTCTCGAATGGGCCAAAGGATCTCGAAAGTGATAAGGCCCTAGAATGGATTCTTCTACAAGATATGAATCCAGAGGGATGATTTACCTTAATTCAAGTTATTCATTTCACTATGCAGTCGTAACCTCCTGTGATTAGAAACCAATTTCCCAAGTGATCAGGCTTGGGCTAGCGTAACACCTACCGAGAACTAGCAGAGCATCCATGAATGAATGGAAAGGACCCTTAGTCATTCATTTGTAGCATTTGAATGTGGGCTGGGACTTCTCCATGTCGGTTGAAGGACATTTGATCCCTAGCAAGTTCAAAAATTTGGTAGAGGAATGATTCATGCAAGGGCGTCAGGCGGTGTGGAGCAGATGAGGGTGTCAGTCGATGAGGAGAAAAGGGTGCCAGGAGGTGAAGAGTATATGATGGTGTCAGGTGATGGGGAGAAGAGGTTGTCATGCAGTGTGAGAATGGCCCAGAGCATCGACTACAGAGTCCCTCGACTGCAATGGCACAGAGCCTCCATGTATCCAATCATATAACTTAAATCAATTGGTTTTATAAATTAATTTCTAACTCTGAAAATTAACCAACAAAATTTGCAACACACCAAAAAAATTATGTCATATCAACAAGATTTTAACCAATAAGAAATTCAATACAAGAAAATTAAAAAAATAAGAAGTATCTAAAAAAATATCAAATAATTTACAAATTAATGAAAACACTTCAAAAGTCCTTTTCAAAAATCATTTTAAAGCAATACACATTGGACCAATTAATGTAGAAAAACAAACCATATAATAGGCGGTGCACAGTAGACCATATCAAGACAATTATCTATGTTGAAATTTGAGTATTGTAAGTATGTGGCA
>JZKD02S0723180.1:53959-65974 GCA_000966675.3 Picea glauca
CAGGGCGCCTAGATCAACGACGGTCAATTGATTCTGGACCCCCTTGCCATTCTACCTTTAATAAGGGGTGGGGTCCGGAATGGAGTGGTATTGTCGTGGGGCCCCCTCCTGTCATATCGCCTCCTATGCCGTCTTCTCCCCTGCCATCTATTCTCCACTCGACCGCATGACATGGCCCACTTCCTTTCGCTCCTCCTCATCCTCCTACATCTGTCCCTCTCCCGTCCATGTCATCCTGCCATAAATAATGTGTCCCCCGTTACCATTATATCCTGTCACCTTCGCTCTTTCCTTCTATCCTCCCTCTTGCCATGTGTCTCACCCCTGTCATTTCCGTGATCAATCCCTTTCCCCTTTCCACGTCGAGCATGCCAAATCATCCTCGCCTACCCTTCATTTGTGCACCATCATGTGCCCCAGTCTTCACACTGGTCTCCACGCCTTATCCATTAGACCGTTAAGCCAATCTAGGTGGCACCATGAGAAGACCTCCACGTCTCGAAGGGCAGAGTTGACCGGGGCTATTCCTGATCCTAAGAAAGCAATTATTGAAGTTGTTGGAGGTGGTTAGACATCATCTCCACCATAAATGGAAAGTCTGACAAAGAATTAAAAACATGTCGATTCATTTGCAGGACTGTCAAGAGTCTGATTGTGTCTGTTATAAGTGCATGACTGTTCAGAGTATGCATGCGTAGACTGCTAGTAGACATGCAGATGCAATGTTTTTAATGCAATGTCTCATTTTGCTGTCGTTGTTTTGCTGTGAGTATATGTAGGCAGTTTTTCCACTTTTGTAGTATCGATGGTTGAGCTAGGCTCCCGATTGTAAAGTTTTGATGAAGCACTGGTTGCTTTGGTTATGTATTGGCACTTGAGACTTCTTGCCTTATGAATGTCAGCCTCTTTCCATCTCTCTCTTTACACTGTGTTAGAACAGCTCGGAATTGGAGGATCCAGTCGAGTTGCACTGTTATAGGATGATGTATGTTGGATCACTGTAATAGTTGCATTGTTTCTAATCAGTTCTTGTATTTTCTCAACGCTGAATGATTTGGAATTGGAAGATCCAGTCAAGTCACCCTTCAGTTTCCCGAAACTTTGAACCAAGAGGATCTTGTATTTAGAGTTTTTCCTCCTCAAGCTACTGATAGGCCTGATGCCCAAGGAAGTCTTGCTCACTCCTCTTACCAAGTCTTCCACGTGCTCATTTTATAATCAACCCACTGACGAAAGTTAGATCAAGACCTCTTCTATTTTTACATACCAGGCCCGGTTTTCTGAGATAGAGAGATATCTTCCTAGGCCTCTATCCATTCGATCACCCCATTAAATTATTCATGACATAAATTGATGGGCATTGGGCTCTGCTCCTGCCGCAATCCAGGAGTGACTTTTGATGCTAACATTTCTAGCGCCATTGCCGGGGACGAAGTTGAATATTTTCCTGGGGATTGAATGACAACAATTAACTGATTCTAAAGGTGCATCAGATATCAGAAATATTGAGATTGCTACTATGCACCTGGCGACTCCACTGACGCGACTCCGCTGGGTGACTCCATTGATGCGATCCCACAAGCGACTCCATAGGTTTAGTCGTGGCTTCTAGAGGCAGACATACAAGGTCTAGTCCTTAGCTGCCATTAGCGCCACCTAAAGCTGACCTAGAGAAGATTATCAGAAAGGGAAAGTCCTCTGAAGGAGGTACTTCTATTGCTAAACCAAGTATTTTTGATGGTTTTCATGATTTTAGAGAAATTCCAACGCCTTCATCTCATCCTGTTTATTTACCTTCTATTGGAGTTTCCCGTAGTCTAAAATTTAGGAGTGTTCCTGTTGAGTTTTCTCCTCCTAGTCTTGAATTGGTAGGAGAAACCCTTGTCACTCCCCTTTCCCCCGAGGTGGTACCCTAGTTCAAACCCAACACCTTTGAATATTTTCCTACCCCGGGTTTTACCACCCCTCCTCCTATTACTACTGTGGTCGAAGAAAGAGAGACTTCCGTTCCTTTTAGCTCGCAAGCTTGTTCTCCAAATTTTCTACTGATTCCCTCCCGTCCTAGCAGCTTAGTTCCTGTCTTTCCAATTCAAACCTCCTCTCCTTCTAGTTCTCCTACACCTATTGTTCCTATGGCAGGTGCTAATCCCCCTCTAAATAGAATGGATTCCATAGTGGCTGCCAGATATGCCCCCTTAATCCTACCTCAACCTATGAATCCTCTCCCTACTGGAGATTACATGAAATATATGCCAAAATTCACTGGGGAAGAGGACATAACTGCTGAAGAGCACCTTGCCGCCTTCTACAGTTACGTAGACAACCTAAACATTGAAAATGAAGATGTCTGGATGAGAGTCTTCTTCCAGAGCCTTGATGGTGAGGTTAGGAAATGGTTTAGGAGATTGGCCCCTGGATCTATTGCTGGGATCGAAGCTCTAGATAATGCTTTCCTGAGACCGTGGGGAGATAAAAAAGATTTCATGTATTATATGACAGAGTTTGGGTCCTTGAAGAAAATGGAAGGAGAGTCTATCTCTGACTTCTCCAAAAGATTCAATAAGATGTATTATAAGATCCCTGCTAAGATAAAACCCACATAAGCCTCTGCTAAAATTTCTTATGCTAATGCATTCGACCCTGACTTCCACCTTTTATTAAGAGAGAGAAGAGCTACCTCCCTAGCTCAAATGCAAGATGTGGCCATAGAATCAGTTAATCGTTGTCATTCAATTCCCGGGAAAATATTCAACTTCGTCCCCGACAATGGCACTAGAAATGTTAGCATCAAAAGTCACTCCTGGATTGCGGCAGGAGCAGAGCCCAATGCCCATCAATTTATGTCATGAATAATTTAATTTTGTGGCTGATGAGGAAGAAGGGGAAATAGACGGGCTTGATCCTGAAATCCACTGCTTCAGAGATACTTCCCCTTTTCCTCATCTCACTCAATCATCATACAAGGAATCTCTCATGGACAGTCAGCTGAATGAGCTGAGCAAGGGAGACAAGGCTAGCAGCAGCCAGAACAAGTATAACCTAAGATCCAAGAAGAAGACAGGAGCACCTGATGTTCCTGAATAGCTCACTAGAATGGATAAGCCTGCTAATGGATTAGCAGACAACAACAAAGGTAAGAAGGCCCAACCTCTCTCTCCAATGGTCCAGATTCATGTTCCTGAAGTAAGGAAATTCCCAAAGCTTGCATCCTCTTTTAGCTTTGAGCATGAAATTCAAAAAATCAGAATCACTATGCCCCTCTCCGAACTGATCAAACATGAAGTATTCAAAAAGCACCTCTTCAAGCTATTACAGTCTGAAACCTCATGCCATCTCATAGACTCTATCAATTTGCAAGATGAAAAGCCTGTAGTTATCCTAGGTCCTATGGTAGAAGACAAAAATGATTCATCCCCTCCCTTCTACACATCCTTGAACATTCATGACAAGGTGTTGCACAACTGTTTGATGGATTCGGGGGCTTCCCACAACCTCATGCCCAAAACTATCATGGAAGAATTAGGACTAGAAGTCACCAGAGCCTATCATGACCTCTATTCCTTTGACTCCAGGAAAGTTCAATGTCTAGGAGTCATCAAAGATCTAGTTGTGACCTTGTTTCAGCTGCCTATGAAAAGTGTGGTCATGGACATTGTAGTTGTTGATGTACCCCCCAAGTTTGGTATGTTGTTATCAAGATCTTGGATAAAAAGACTTGGGGGAACCTTGCAAATGGACCTAACTTATGCTACTATTCCAGTGTTTGGGGGAGAACATAGGAGACTGTACAGAGAAGCCCAGCTGGCCTACATAATCAGTGACGAAGCTAATCCTACCAACCATCCTATCTTTTCCCTTGACACTGATTTAGGTTCCAGTTTACTACAACTCACTCATGCCCCCGAGCTTCTTCTAAAACTTAGAAAGCAGCCCACTACTTCTCATGAATTTTCTCCCCCCATCACCTCTATCTGGAAAATGTTCTTTGATGGAGGCTCTTCCAGGGAGGGCGCTGGTGCTGGAGTGTTTTTTGTGTCACCTGCCCAGGAGACCGTATCTTTGTCATACAAGCTAGAGTTTGAGACAACCAACAACGTGGCAGAGTATGAAGCTCTTGTTTTAGGTTTAAGAGCTGCAAAGGAAATGGGAATTCGGGAGGTAGCAGTGTTCGAAGACGCAGAAATGATAGTCTAGTAGATCATAAACACTTATTAGGCCAAGAATCCTTGACTCAAGAGTTACAAAAATGAGGTATGGGACCTAATCGACAGTTTCTTCTCATCATTTAACATTTCATTCGTTCCAAGAGAGAAGAACACAGTGGCTGATTCCTTGGCTACATCAGCAAGCAATCTCAAAGTGCCCTTGCCACCCAAGTTTAGATATGATGTAGAAGTAAAGTATAGGCCCTCCATACCTTACAATGTCAAGCATTGGAAGGTGTTCAAGGATGATCTTGAGATCAAAATATTCTTGGAGACTGTTGAAGAATTTTCAGCGCTGCATATTGATCAAGACCCTGTTTCTGAAGCAAAGCTTGGGGAGGGTAATTTTCTGAGTAAGATTGCAGAGCGTGACATTGTGCAGCTGCCTAGCAATCATATTCCAAAGGGACTGGTTCCTTTAGAAAGGATTTTTGATAGAAATGATGTGGCATTAAAAGGGAAGATCTTAGATGATGATGTTGATACAACTCAGTGCAACATTGGCACTGAGAATGATCCCAAGTTCGTCAAATTGTCAAGAATCCTGACAAAGGAGCAGAGGGCTCAATACGTTGAATTATTGAGGGAGTTTGCTGATGTTTTTTTCTGGACCTATGAAGATCTCAAAACTTATGACACTTCCGTCATTGAGCATAAAACCCATTGAAAAAGGAGGCAAAACCATTTAGGCAGAAGCTACGCCAGATCAATCCTATGTTGCTGCCTATAATGGAGAGAGAGGTGAAGAAGCTGCTACACTCCCAGATCATTGTGCCATTGCGATATTCAGAGTGGGTGGCCAACTTGGTCCCAGTAAGGAAGAAGGATGGAGAAATTAGGCTCTGTGTGGATTTTAGAAACCTAAACAGGAGCTCACGGAAGGACAATTACCCCCTGCCAAAGATGGAGCAGATATTGCAGAAGGTGACAGGATCATCAAGGATTTCCATGACTGATGGATTCTTTGGCTACAATCAAATCTTTGTTCTGCCTGAGGACAGAGAAAAGACAATGTTTACCACTCCATGGGGCACATCCATGTATGCTAAAATGCCCTTTGGTTTGATGAATGCAGGGGCAACTTTTCAATGAGCCATGGACATAGCTTTCATTGGGGAAAAAGATAAGTTTGTGGTCATCTATTTGGATGACATCACAGTCTTTTCCAAATCTGACAAAGAGCATTGTTGTCATCTTAGGAAGGTTTTTCTGAAATGCATGAGTTTTGGCCTTTCATTGAATCCCAAAAAATCTTTGTTCGCCATGAAGGAGGGAAAGTTACTGGGCCACATAGTATCAGCAGTAGGGGTCAAGATTGATCCTAGCAGAGTTGAAGCAATCCAAGCCTTGTCAATCCCAAGATCCAAGAAAGAAGTCCAGTCTTTCCTTGGTAAGATTAATTTCCTAAGGAGGTTTGTTTCTAACTTTGCTGAAATGGTAAATCTTATAACGGCCATGTTGAGAAAGGGAAATGAAGTGAGGTGGACTTCTGAGGCTCGAAATTCCTTTGAGCAGATAAAGAAAGCATTGACTAAAGATCATGTGCTTATCATTCCCGATTACTCAAAGGATTTCCTTATTTTCTCCTTTGCCTCATCCAACACAGTGGCTGCTGTTTTACTAAAAAAAATCGATGCAGGGCTGGAGCGGCCTATTGCCTATTTTAGTAGAGCATTAAGGGATGTTGAGGTCAAGTACGACATCATGGAGAAGCAGGCCTATGCCCTGGTGAAAGATCTCAAAGCTTTTAGAGTCTATGTCCTGCAGTCAAAAATCATTGCCTATGTCCCCTCAGCTGCTGTGAAGGGCATTCTTATTCAGCCTGACATAGACGGAAGGAGGAGTAAATGGATAGCCGAGATCCTTGAATTTGATCTGGAGATAAGGCCTACCAAATTGATCAAAGGTCAAGGTTTAGCCAAGCTGTTGGCTGAAGAAAATTGTAAATCTTTTGGGGTAAGTTTCATCAATGAATGCTCAGAAAATCGACAGGATCGACTGTCTGATGCAGACCCTCAAGCAGAGCCCCCTGGCGTGATGTCCTTGGTACAAGGATGTCATATATTTTCTGCAAGAGTTGCGGCCTCCTGATGGCCTGTAAAGGAACAAGGCAAGAGCTCTAAAGCTCAAAGCAGTCAAATACTGCCTTGTCGATCAAGTTTTATATTGGAAAGACCGGCTGGGGGTGCTTTTAAGATGTATGGATCCACAAGAGGCTCAAAGGACAATTGATGAATTTCATGATGGCCTATGTGGAGGGAACCATTTCTAGAAAACCACAGCCTACAAAATCCTCAGGGCTGGGTACTACTGGCCCACCCTATTCACTGACGTCTGCAGAAAGGTCAGAGCTTGCATCAAATGCCAAAGATTCTCAGGAAAGCAACAACTTAAATCTCTGCCCTTGAAACCTGTAGTTGTTTCGGGACCTTTCCAGCAGTGGGGCCTAGACTTCATTGGAGAAATCCACCTTGCTTCCAGTGGACAACATAGATGGATCCTGACTACCATGGATTTCTTTACCAAGTGGATAGAAGCTATCCCCACCAGGAGTGCTTCCCATAAGTCAATCATTGGATTCCTGGAAGACCTCATCACAAGATTTGACTGCCTAAGCAAGATTGTTACTGATAACACAACATCTTTCAAGGCTGAACCATTAGTCAAATTCTGTGAGCAATTTGGGATCAAGCTGATTCACTCCACCCCATACTATCCCCAGGGAAATGGTTTAGCAGAATCCTCCAACAAAAGCCTGATAAGGATCATCAAAAGACTGTTAGAGGACAACAAAAAGGACTGGGATTCAAAGCTAAAGTTCACTCTATGGGATGATCAAGTGACCACAAAGAGATCCATAGGCATCTCTCCTTTCCAAGTGGTTTATGGAACAAAAGCTGTTTTTCCTTCTCAGCTAGCCATGCCTGTAGCAAATTTCCTCCAGGATTATCAAGGAGAGCCTGACGATATGATCAAAAGGATTCATCAACTGGTAGAGGTCCAACAGGCTAGAGAGCAGGTGATAACATAATTCAAGACCGTCAACAGAATATCAAGTAGGTTTTTGACAGGAAGGCCAAGAAGGAAGATTTCCAGGTGGAAGATCTGGTACTGAAATGGGATGCTCCTAAGGAAGACAAGGGAAAGCATGGGAAATTTGAATCCCTATGGATTGGGCCCTTCAAAATCTCTGAAGCATTTTCAAATAATACCTACAGGTTACAAGATTTGAAGGATCAAGAAGTTTTTAATGGCCCTGTGAACGGACATTTCCTGAAGAGACGTTTCTCCTGAGCCCCTCATGGCTCTTCTGCGTTTGTAAATATTGTTCTTTTATCTTTAAGTTTTAAATAATGACTCCATAGCCCAACATCAAGGCACTGAAGCTACAAAAGAGTTATCGATAGCTCGCAGGGGGCGTGCCGCCCCCCATGGAGCCTAATGTTAGCACATAATCATGTATGGGGTATTGTCCTAAAAGAAGCGTCCCCTTGGGCGAAAGAGAGGTTTAGAAAACCCATTTATCCCAAAGTTTTGAAGGGTTGGCACATTATTTTAACAAGTAGGAAAAATGAGATGGTCAAGATTTGCTCGCCTAGATCTACGACTGAAGTTTCATTCCAAAGCCCCCTCGTCATTCTACCTTTAGCGGAGGGGGAGGGGGTCTGGAATTGGGCACACATCTCTCAACGATCAAGATTAGGGTGCCTGGATCAATGACACTCAATTGATTCCGGACCCCCTTCATCATTCTGCCTTTAATAAGGGGTGGGGGGGGGGATCCGAAATGGAGTGGTATTGTCGTGGGGCCCCCTCCTGTCGTGTCACCTCCTCTGCCATCTTCTCCCCTGCTATCTGTTCTCCACTTGACTGCATGACATGGCCCACTTCCTTTCGCTCCTCCTCATCCTCCTACATCTATCCCTCTCCCATCCACGTCATCCTGCCATAAATAATGTGTCCCCCGTTACCATTATATCCCATCACTTTCGCTCTTTCCTTGTATCCTCCCTCTTGCCATGTGTCTCGCCCTTGTCATTTTCGTGATCACTCCCTTTCCCCTTTCCACGTCGATCATGCTAAATCATCCTCACCTACCCTTCATTTATGCACCATCATGTGCCCCAGTCTTCGCACCGGCCTCCACGCCTTATCCATTAGACCGTTCAGCCGATCCAGGTGGCACCATGAGAAGACCTCCACATCCTGAAGGGTAGAGTTGACTGGGGCTATTCTCAATCCCAAGAAAGCAGTTATTGAAGTTGTTGGAGGTGGTTAGACATTGTCTTCACCATAAATGGAAAGTCCAACAAAGAATTAAAAACACGTCGATTCATTTGCAGCACTGTCAAGAGTCTGATTGCGTCTGTCATAAGTGCATGATCGTTCAGAGTATGCATGCACAGACTTCTAGTAGACATGCAGACGCAATGTTTTTAATGCAATGTCTCGTTTCACTGTCGTTGTTTTGCTGTGAGTATATGTAGGTAGTTTTTCCACTTTTGTAGTATCGATGGTTGAGCTAGGCTCCTGATTGTAAAGTTTTGATGAAGCACTGGTTGCTCTGGTTATGTATTGGCACTTGAGACTTCTTGCCTTATGAATGTCAGCCTCTTTCCATCTCTCTGTTTACACTGTGTTAGAACAGATCGAAATTGGAGGATCCAGTCGAGTTGCACTGTTATAGGATGATGTATGTTGGATCACTGTAATAGTTGCATTGTTTCTAATCAGTTCTTGTATTTTCTCAACGCTGAATGGTTTGGAATTGGAAGATCCAGTCAAGTCACCTTTTAGTTTCCCAAAGCTTTGAACCAAGAGGATCTTGTATTTAGAGTTTTTCCTCCTGAAGCTACCAAAAGGCCTGATGCCCAAGGAAGTCTTGCTCACTCCTCTTACCAAGTCTTCCACGTGCTCATTTTATAATCAACCCACTGACGGAAGTTAGATCAAGACCTCTTCTATTTTTACATACCAGGCCTGGTTTTATGAGATAGAGCGATATCTTCCCGGGCCTCTATCCATTCGATCACCCCATTAAATTATTCATGACATAAACTGATGGGCGTTGGGATCTACTCCTGCCACAATCCAGGAGTGACTTCTCACACTAACATGGAGTATTATCTTATATTGGAAACAATCGTGTCGCCTTTGAACATGGCACAAAGTTATTGAGTCCATTTGTCATCATAATTTTGGGTTTAGCATGGCCGTAAGAAGTTGAGCTCGTTACAGAGAGTTTTCTCCACCGACTAGTTACTCTTCCAGTCCCTATGGAGAATATCATTGATGCCTCCTTCATCTCATGGTTTCATCATTGAGTTTATGCTGTCAGAGTCCTCCATATGTCTCATGCTCTTGTTCAAAGAAAGTCTATCAACTTGTGTCAGCCATTCCTTAGAACTCTTGACTTTGCATGTCAGCCATACCCTTAGTTTGTCTCAAAATCACATGATATTGTAGTCCTATCATGTACCCTGGTCCTACTTTCATCATTGGTAGGTAACCTTGAACCCAATAGTCGACATTTCATTATTGGTCATTGATTGGGTGGTTTCCCTTGTGTTCAATGACAAGACATCTATTCACACATTGGGATTTGTGCAGTGTCTTGGATGCCATTAGCCGTATTGGTGGTTTCCTCTCCTTTATCAACAATTTTCCTCATTGGCTGCTATTAAGAGGGTCTTTTTCGTGTACCACTTGCACTTGGCACACGTGAAATACGCACAGGTTCGTTGGTTCGTGAACATGTTATTCGTTCGATTTCCTCCAAATCATGAAGCTCCTAGTTTGTACCTCGTGTTGAATGATGAGAGATGCCTTAATTCTCTCCTTTCAGCGGGTCTCCTTCCATCGACTTCAACTAATTTATTATGGAAACAAGACTTAGAATCTTATGAATACCTTGAGGCTTGCAGTCATTAGTGGCAGTTTCTCTCTCCATCGATAGTTGGGAATACATCAATGTCTCCTGATTGATGGATTCTTCAAGTGTTCGACCCCGACTCCTTTATTCACACTTGTAAGAATGTACTCGGTGCCTTGATACCTACTTTCATTATCGGTAGGTTGTCTCGTGTTTGTTAACGGTATACCTCAATGACCGGTAATCAAACAATGTCTCATTGTGTTCAACCTCAACTCCTTTATTCACATGATGTAGACTTGCACCTTTGGAAGATTGTGTAGAAGACTTGAAGACATCAGTATGTGGCCACAACTTTCCTAAGTTGTTTCTTCCTTTTCACTGGACTAGTACCTATATGACTTCAGTGACCATGGGAGATCAGATTGTACTCCATTGTATACATATATCTTCAGATTGAATTTGAGACTGGTTCTACTGAGCCTTGTTCATGACTATGACAACCTTTGGCATGTAACCGCATTTGTATTTTCCTATTCATGGCCATGAACAGTTGTTTGGTATATTTTCACATGGATCTGCAATGTAATTCAAATTGGAATCCATGTATGCAAAGTCAGTGCAGAATGTAATGAGCAACTAGTTCTTCCAGCTGGTTCCCCATCATTCCACTTCAGGGTTTTTTATAATGTATTTCGGCCATCGCAGACACTCCTCTGACCTCACACATTAGGTGGCATCTATTATAGCAAGATTTACCTCACCCTATGAAATCTTGCACAAAATTCATTTTTCAATTTCCCTATGCATACTTTTCATGCATTTTTGCAAGTTCTAGAGCTAAAAAATACATTTTTTCCACATGTACGCACCTTGCCTACTATACAACATGTGTATATGCAGGCTGCACCATTACAACCCGTGTACATTGGGATTTGTGCCCAAAAAATGAAAAATGGTGTTGGGTTTCCTTGTCAAGATAGGAGATTTATGATCCTTGGTCTTCCATATACTGGAAACATTCTGAATCGGCCCTTTAGTTCCATTTGAAGGCTATAAATGGGCCAATTTTGAGCTATGGAAAAGAGGAGAAAGAATTCAACTTTGAGAGAAAAATTACTCTGGAGAAATTATTTACTTCATATTGAGTCTGGATCCCTTTGTTCTTTAAGTCTGAGCACATTGTTCATCCCCCAAGCTCTTCCCTTATTGATTGAGAACTTCATTGTCTCACTTCTATGAGATTGCCTTTGGTGGAGGATTGAAGTGGTGGAGGCCCAGCTGGAAAGAACTTAGTTTCTCGATTCCAAAACATGCCAACATGGAAGTTTGTAACTTTTCACTTCTGCTAATCATATATTAATAGAAATACTCTTTTCCCGTCCAATTGATATCTCGCAAATATTTGAATTATTATCCATGGGCATATTTGTTATGTATATTAATGGATTATGCTAACTAATGTGCTAACATCTTATATTATCACCATATGCTTTCTTTTCTTGGTTGTTGATAACTAGTTGCAGGTATATTTGTTTGGGTCAAGTGCTCAATGGTGGACTTCATTGAACGTCTAGACGAGGTAGGCCTTTTATCTTATATCACTAGAATATTTTTTTATATAGCATATTTGAGGATAGAGTTGATTTCTAAATTCATTTTCGTCTATTGTGGTTTACCCTAGCCATAGAGAGATTTTTCCTCGTAACAATTGAAACCACCCTGGGAGCATTCTTTGTCATCCCCTTTAATGTCACTCTCTTTCCTTCTTTAGAATTGAAGGACATCTCCATAGTTTTGTAATTTGAAGTGATAGGACCCAACCCAAATTTGATCCAGATTCGAAGCAATCAGCTGAGGATCACATCAAGAAATTTATGTTAGCCATTAGACTCTGGAGTGTTGAACATGAGGATGTAGTATGAATATTATTTCCTT
>JZKD02S0723180.1:76205-100759 GCA_000966675.3 Picea glauca
ATAACATTACTAATCTAAATTACAACTAATGGCCTAAATACGACATAAATAAAATAGCATTACTAATCTAATATGCCCCAATTAAGGGGTAATGAGCCAACATTAGGGCTTAACAAAGAAGTACCAGGTCTACCTCCAAGAAGGGATATTGATTTCTCGATAGAGATTACACCAGGAGTGGTACCATCATCTAAAATGCCATACAGGATGAGCATGCCAGAGCTGGTTGAGATCAATCTACAACTAAAGGAGATGATGGACAAAGGCTACATCCAACCCAGTGTATCTCCATGGGGAGCACTCGTCTTGTTTGTGAAAAAGAAATATGGCACACTCCGTCTGTGCATAGATTACAGACAAATCAATAAGACAACCATAAAGAACAAACACCCCTTACCCATAATCGATGACTTGTTCAACCAACTGGGAGGTGCTACCATCTTCTCAAAAAACAACTTGAGGTCTGGATACCACCAAGTCTGGATTAAGGATGAGGAAATCCAAAAAACAGCCTTCCGAATGAGGTATGGTCACTATGAATTCGTAGTGGTGCCATTTGGGTTAACCAATGCCCCCGCCACTTTCATGTGCTTGATGAATAATGTGCTCAGCAAATTTCTGAACAAATTTGTATTGGTTTTCATTGATGATATCCTAATATACTCCAAGAACAAGGAGGAGCACAAAGAACATCTTAGACTCGTACTTCAAGTACTAAGAGAGCATCATCTCTACGCTAAGTTTAGCAAGTGCAACTTCTGTCAAAAGCAAGTCCATTACTTAGGCCATGTCATTGCTAAGGAAGGGGTGGCAGTGGACCCTGATAAGATTAGATCTATTATGGAATGTCCTACCCCAAAATATGTATCATATATCACATCCTTCATGGGCTTAGCCAGATACTATAGAAGGTTCATAAAAGGATTTTCCAAGATTGGCTGCCCAATCACTGCCCTTCAGAAAAAGGGGATCAAATTCATTTGGAAATCAAAATGTGAAGAAAGATTTCAGGAACTGAAATACCTCTTGACCCATGCACCCATGCTAAAGATTGCAGACCCAAATAATGATTTCCTCATATGTACATATGCCTGCAAGGAAGGACTCAGAGGAGTCCTTATGCAAGAGGGACGTGTAATTTCCTACGCGTCCCAGAAATTAAATGAACATGAGATCAATTATGTGACCCATGATCTAGAGTTGGCTGCCATAGTACATGCTTTAAAAATGTGGAGGAACTATCTCATGGGAAGGAGATTTGTGCTTATGACAGACCATTGTGGGTTGAGGCACCTGTTTGATCAACCAAAACTCAACGCCAGGCAAGCTAGGTGGATGGATCTCCTAAGTGAATTCAATTTCGAAATCAAACACATAAAAGGAAAGGAAAATAGGGTGGCCGATGCCCTTAGCAAAAGTATAAAAATGATTCACTTGGAAACAGTAAGCACCAGTGAAACAAATGTCAAGGAAAGAGTCAGAAATGCACAAGAGACAGATGCATTCTTCAAGACCGTGACCTCATACCTAAGACAAGAGCCTACATGGATGAAGTATGAAGGCTACCAAATGCCCAAGGAAGGGCTGCTGACTTACAGAAATAGATGGTATATTCCAAACTGTAACGACTTGAAGAGGTTCATCATGGAAGAACTGCATAAGATACCATATACGGGTCACCCGGGATATCAGAAGATGATAACGGCCACTAGGAAACAATTCTGTTGGCCTGGGTTCAAGAAAGACATAGCTAACTATCTAGCTAAGTGCCTAGAATTACAACAAGTTAAGGCAAAGCACCGACATCCAACATGATTATTACAGCCCCTACCAATCCCAAAATGGAAATGGGAAACCATCTCCATGGATTTCATCACCGGATTACCAAAGTCAACCAGGCAAAATGATGCCATCATGGTCATGGTGGACAAACTGAGTAAGTCTGCCCATTTCATCCCTGTCAATTCAACTTGCAAGGAAATATATATTGCCAGGAGATATTCAGACTGCCTGGCATGCGCAAGGAAATTTTATCTGACAGAGATACCAAATTCACTTCAAAATTTTGGAAATCCCTAATGGTCGGTTTCGAGACTAAATTTTTGTTCAACACAACCTATCACCCTCAAACTGATGGACAGACAGAAAGAGTGAACCAAATATTATAATACATGCTAAGGATGCATGTAATGTATTAGCCTAAGAAGTGGGAAGACTACCTACCAATTGTAGAGTTTTCCTATAACAACAGTTATCAGAAATCCTTGAAGATGAGTCCTTTTGAAGCCCTCTATGGTAGACAGTGCAAGATTCCAATCAGCTGAAATAATCTAGTGGACAGAATTACAATCGGAACCAACATGCTGAAAGAAATGGAACAAAAAGTAATTCAGATGAAGAAAAATCTGGAGATTGCTCAGGATAGACAGAAAAGTTATGCTGACAGGAAAAGAACGCCCCAAGAGTTCAAGACCGGAGACCATGTCTATCTCAGGGTTAGACCCAGGAAGAGTTCCCTGAGAATGGGAGCCTATGGCAAATTGGCACCTTAGTATTGTGGACCTTTGAAGTCTTAGATAGAGTGGGATCTATAGCCTATAGGCTAGCACTTCCTCCCACTATAAAGGCACATAATGTTTTTCATGTTTCATTATTGAAGAAATATGTACATGATGCTAATCATATAATTGAATGATCTGTGATCCAAGTGGAGCTAGAGGGAGAATTCCTTCTAGAACCCCAATGCATATTAGACAGGAAGGAAAACTTACTTAGGAACTGAACCATTGCATAGGTTAAGGTGCAATGGAAGCACTTTGGCCCAGATGAGGCTACATGGGAAATAGAGGATGCCATGAGACATGCATATCCAATTTTGTTTACTCCTTTGCCTACATATCATGTTGATAAATAGATCATCAAGGATGATGATTCCTTTAAGGGGGAGGGAATTGTAACACCCTGTTTCCCCCAGTCTATAAATATAACTTTATTGTCCAGTAACTATGGCAAACTTAAAAGTGTGAATGTTTGATTTGATGGACCTTTGTACAAAAGGTTGATGAATGTAAATTCTGTTATTTTAATAGATAATGGATATGGGTTGCATGACTACTATGAAGGGTATGTGATAAGAGAGACCACAATGGCTAATAAAAAGGTGGTGGAAGGGACTCAGAATGGTTAACCTCCACCGAACTAGTACCATGCTGGAATTTATTGCTCAGATAAGAACAACCCTCTAACCCAGAAATGAATTACAGTTAGACTAGTAGGTGGGAAGACCTCCTCAAGAGTTAATGAGGGAATGGCACAAACTTCCCATTGGTAAGGCTTCTGGACCTGACCACGGACTGGGATTTCGAGCCACACACAATCTTGCTAAGGAAGGAAAGAAAGGAAGCATGGTGTGGGAGGGGGAGGGAACCTACAAAGAGTGCAGAGACGGGAGCCAAAGCTCTTGGTTTTGAGGAAGGATTGAAAGAGAAAAGTGAGTTCTGATCACAGGGGATAGAGACTGAGCCAGGAGAAGGACAGTAACCTTCATCCTTATCTATTCCTGTATTGGGAGAAGGAGAGTAACCTTTGTCCCTAACTTCCATTAAGATGGAAGTAAAATAGTGAATGTCAAAGAATCATGGCCTAAGCTTAGGGGTGGCCAGTGATAAATCCATTGGGAGTGGCTGAGCCTATGGTTGGGTGGAAATGAGCACCCCTCTCAGTAGTCACATCACACCTTATGGTTTTGATAAGTGTTTCTATGCCTTGTGATTTGTATTGAAAATAATGGATGTATGCTTGTATTTATATACCTGTAAATGGTTTTTGTATTGAATGACTAAGTTAAGAGTATGCGTTCGTTCCTTGAGAATTTTTACATCTGCTTGTTTTTCTTTATGTTCTAGTTTAATTCCTCGAAATCACTTCTCTAGGGAATTTCCTCACCATCCTAGAGTCAAGTGAGTACTCCACTGATTTTGGAGGTTGAACCCCACAATCACTGCGAGGACAGAGTCTATTAAGCTCAGGTGAGGTAGTGCATGTATGCACCGAGTCTCTGCAAGGTGGGTAGAGACCGAGACCATATTAGGTTCTAGAGTTGAGTAATTGAATGCAAGAGGTAAATGGAAGAATTATTCCAATACAATACATTCAACATAAAGAGCGAAAAACTCTTAATCCCTTCAAATCCAACAAAGCTCAGAATGAATAGTGAGATTCAAGTATCGAAAGAGGATATCCTTTCATCTGGAAGATGAACAGATGAGATCCATTCGAGAGGATCCAAGGTTTGTCATGATTGTTAGATTTGAATAAGGGGCATAGGCGTTAATGCCTCGACTCCTTCAGTCTTCGCAAGATCGCAGATCAAGAGATTTGCACGTTGGCGCAACCAAACTCCCAAAACCTGAAGTTGTAATGTGATCTAGACTGTAGATCTAAGGATCTATCGGGACCCTCCTTGACCATCGGATTGGCGAGATCAAGGATTTTCACATCGGGAGGTTTGCATGTTGGCACGACTAAACTCCCAAAACCTGTAGTTGTGACGTGATTTGGACCGTAGATCTAAGGATCTATCGGGACCCTCCTTGACCGTCGAATTGGTGAGATTAGGGATTCACACATTAGGGGATTCGCATGTTGGCGTGACTAAACTCCCGAAACCCGAAGTTGCGACGTGATATGAACTGTAGATCTAAGGATCTATCGGGACCCTCTTTGACCGCTGGATTGGTGAGATCAAGGATTCACACATCAGGAGGTTCACATGTTGGCACGACTAAACTCCTAAAACCTGAAGTTGTGACGTGATCTGGACCGTAGATCTAAGGATTTATTGGAACGCTCCTTGACCGTCGGATTGGCGAGATTGGGGATTTGCACATCGGGAGATTCGCACGTTGGCACAACTAAACTTCTGAAACCCAAAGTTGCGATGTGATCTGGACCGTTGGATCAAGGAAGTTCATGGACCATCAATCTGATGTGATCATATTAACATAGGATTATGTGGGAATTCTAAATTCCCTAAGAACCAAGATCAAAAGAGATAAGCGTTGATGAGGTCCAAGAGGGGAACTTGTTTCAAGTTTGTAAGCTCAGGAGAAGGAGCAGCAGTGACTGTTGGATCATGCTCTGTGAGAGATCTAGATAGTGGGAATCCACGATCATACAATTAGAAGAGCATGCAGGAGGATATCAGATCTGGGCCATCATATTTGAGTGCGAGGACATGTGGCACAAATCTATGAGTTCTGGGTGAATACCCGAAGTAATCCTCAATCGTTAGATTTGGGGGAGACATGCGTCAGTGGATCTTAGACTCCGGGTAAAATCCATTGGGAAAATAGGTTTGAGAGTTGAGATCTCCGAAGTCTGGAGACTCAGAGGAGATCTCGACCACCGATCGAGAAGAGGGCCGCAGGACCATTGATTTGGGTTGAAAGGTCAACCACCTGGAATAAAGGCAGGACTGTTGATTGAGTAGGACAGGTGTTCATAGATCTGAGAGGTGTAGATCTGAATTGTCAATTTAGCCGTTATCGTCAAGTTCTTGAGATCAACGACCCCATAGCATTGGGGGGATATGAGTTGTGAGGAGTTTAAGGTATTGAGGGCAGACTGCAATTCAAACCATGGTTTCGTTAAGAGGACACGTGGAGGTTGTAAGAGCATTGTGGGCCCAAAAAAAGTTTGAATCCAAACCTCTTGTGGTCATGCTCGCAATCGCATGGTCATCGCCAAGGTCAAATCAAGAGGGGGATTATCAAACAAAAGGAGCTAATGCCCGACACACCGTGTTTTCAAAGTAGGGCGAAAAGGGAGGTTGTGGGTGCCCTTAAACTTGCACCAAGAAACTGAAAGGTTCTGTGTTTAACTATAGAACGAGACCTTCAAGGTCCCAGAGAATTGTTTGGCTTCAAAATCAGAGATTTATGAGTAGGAGGTCGGACTAGTTCCCTGACCTTCCAAATTAGGAACCATGAATGGAGATATTGTCCTTTAGGAAAATAAAAAAAAATTATCCCTGTCGTGGGTGTGTTACAAATTGGTATCTGGGTGTCTTACATCCATAATGGGGTTTAACTACAAATAAGCATCCAATTTCTATACCCACGCATTTGCAAAAGATTTCAATGCTCCATCAAAGGGGGGAATCTCCATTTTTCGTGCTTTTCTCCCCAAATCATGATTACCCCTGTGAAAATATCTAGGTTTGCCTCTATATTTGATTCCACAATACTCTCCTAACTACACCTATCTCTTAAACCCTGCTCTCAAGGTTTCATACTCCCTCTCATACTCTTCAAAGTTGTCCTTTATCTCCATGCACCCTGACACATTGGCATCCTATTGTTGTGTGTCTAAAAAACATGGCATGTAATTCTTGGGTGTGATTCTACTACTCACTCGGGCCCTGTTGGTTGCACCCCCAAATAGATTTTTCACCTTTGTATGAACCCTGTGACTTATATATGCATGATACCTCTGTCCTCCCTGAGATCCACTAGCCCCATTATTCCCTTCATTATTTTTTGGTTCCTTTCTATGTACCATTTGCATGAGAAGATGTGAAATCATGTCCTTCCTTGCTTCCAGTATGGTAACCAATCACTCATGTCCCTATTCAAGAGTTGTCAAGGATAATTTAAGATCATCCTATCCTCTGGATAAGCACTCATGTGTCTCATCCAAATGGTGATGCATGATAAAATGTGTCTTGTCAATGGAACATTGTAGTTCCTGTGTTATTCATGCCAATTCAATTGGCACCTCCTTGCCATTACCATATCCTGTTTTCGGTCTTTCCCCCATCTATGTTCTGGCTCCTTAGTACCTTTATCCTTCTTCTTCCTGATGTACCCTGTCATCATCAAATCCACATAGGTTGGGAGGATTCAAAGATATGATACCACAATAATATCCCAAAGTGGATCTATGTGGAATTTTTCAGTTTTAATGGTTTCTGTTTGAAGGGTTTTGTCAAACAATTCGCACTTGTAGCTTCATTGATCTTCTGTTGGGGTTTATTGTGAAGTTGATAGAATAAATAGTTTGCAATGATAGACTTGATATTTAAACAACAATGAAACACATAGTAACAACAACAAGCATAGCCACAAACTTAGATTTGTGTTTATCTAATATATATAGCTGAACTCAGTACACGAGAAGAGAAGATCTGGAAAAGATATAGGAGAGTGGAAAATGTGGCTGATAACACCTCCAAGATATAATAGAAAGGATATATATTGGCTTCCCTGAGCCTCTAATATATGCATGCAGAAGATATACAAAATCAATCTCTTTCCCTTCCTCCAAAACACTGAATCTCCTAGCTGAGTTGTGCCCTCACTAGCTGTAGCGCACCCTATCAATTCACATGGATTAGATCTGCCCCAAAAACTTCATGAAATGGTTGTAATCATGTAGGGAAGGTGATGGATAAATCATATGAGTATTTTCTCTTGTTTTAGATGATAAAATTGACCTCAAATCACTAGATCTCTAACCCCAAGTGCGCCCTCCTTCAGGAAATTCACCCAACTCTAATAACAAATAATTATGGAGGCTGAAAACCCACAAGAGTGCTAATAAAAGTCACTCCAGGGATGGAAAATGTTCCCAAATAAAGATCTCTTCTATATCCAACCACCAAAGGACAAATCAAACTCCTCAAGGTTGAACAATGCGCCCTTCCTGCAGAAATACCTACAATGGTGCACCTATATTTACAAATGATAGCTGAGAATGATCTAATCTAAATAGAATAGTGAGAGTGAAATCTTTCACCACCTTGGCCAAGATTGGACTAGGAAAGGAGGGATTTGTCACCTCTGTAATGATCTCTAGGGTTTGTCTATTCAAAACCCTCAAAACACTCAAGTTGCCATATTTGAATTTGCAAATAGAAATGATCAAGAATGAGGAGTAAGGCACCCTCATCTTCTTCTTATACTCCAACATTATAATTCTCACCTAATTATTAATTGGATTTCTAATTTTTTTTCTTCACTTATCTCATATTAGCCAATTAACTTATCTTTCCTTATTAGCCAATGTCACTTTAATATTTTGACTTTAGCATCCTTAATGACATATTTTGGCCACTTAGTCCCCCTTTTTGGTGAGACTATAGCCTAGGGGGAACAACTAGGCTACTAAGTCCTCGAATTCCTTGGTCATATGGAAAGGAATCTTACAACACATATTTGGTGGTAGCCAGAATGAAGATCGAGTTTAGTAAAGTACTGAGCACCACTCAATTCATCCAAGAGATCATCAATGACATGAATGGGAAACTTGTCTTTGATGGTGAGTTTATTGAGGGCGTGAAAGTCAGGACACATGCAACAAGTACCTTCTTTATTGAGTACCATTACCATAGGATAATAATAGGGTCTGGTACTAGGACAGATAACACCTGCTTCGAGCAACACCTCCATGATTTTCTCAAATTCATTCTTCTAGGAAAAGGGATGATGATAAGGGAGAAAATTCAGAGGAAGAATGTCGAGGACAAGGGCAATGGAATGATCATGAGCACCACAGGAAGGGAAAATTCCCTTGGGAGTGGAAAAAAAATCTTGGTGTTTGGATATGATAGATTGGAGGTCAGGATGCATGGAGGGTGTCTCAATAGCTTGAATGGAATGGAGTTGGGAAATAATACCTGAATATCCTTTTTTGAGAAGCTTTTCCATTCTATGGGAACTGATTATCTCAGGGGAACCTGTTGTGATTCCTTGGAATTGATATTTTTGTCCCTCCTGGTGGAATTGCATGCTTAGTGCCTTAAAATCCATGAGAATGGGGCCCAGATTGCGTATCCATTCAACACCTATCACAATGTCACAACTTCCAATGTCGATGGAAAACATATGAGATTTTAGGCGGTACTGCGCAATTTGAAGACGTACATTTTCACAACACCCACTAGATTTCATGGAACCACAATTGGATATCATGATTTGAAAATTGTTGATGACACAAATATAGCAATTGGTTTCCTGGGCAATGCAACAGTGAATAAAATTATGGGTGATTCCACTGTCAACAAGGATTATGACTTTCCTATGCTTAATATATCCAATGACCTTGAGGGTTTGGGGTGAAGAGAATCCAGTGAGGGCATGCAATGAAATCAACAGTTCAAATTTTGGTGGGTCAGCAGGCTGAGTAGTAGCATTGGGAGGGGTAGCTCTTTAACATGGGGAACAACATCTTCCTCTTAAAAAACATCCTCTAAAATGACCATAAAAATATTTTGTTCCTTACAATTGTTCCCAGGAAAATATTTGTCATCACAATTATAAGAAATACCCTTGAGTTGGCATTCAACCATTTATTCCCAAGTTAATTTCTGGACCTTGAGGGGAGTGGCAGGGGGGGAAAGATTGGTGGGTCGAGGGAGAGGAAGAAAATAGGGTTTTTTTATTCTGGGAAAAAATAACTTGTTGTGCTTCTTTGGCATGTTTAGTATCTTCCAACCAAGTCTGAGGGCGATCCATGGGGACTGGGGCTCGGATTTCATCCTTTAGGTCAGTGATAAATCTTTCCTGGAAGAAGGCATTTATCATGCCCTCTACTCTGAAGGCCAAATGCTCAAAGGTAGTTATAAAGTATTCCACTATTCCTGACTATTTCAACTTGGTCAAACGACCTAAATAGTGGGTGTTAGTGTCAAAGTGTTCATAGAGCTCTACAACAAACTAAGTCCACGCAACATACCCCTGGCATGCATTTTTACACCATTGCCACCATTGTCATTTTTCAAGATCCAGATAGAGAAAAACATAACGAATTTTGGCCAACTCATCGATAATGCCATGCAAAGAGAAATAATGCTCCATTTGAGTGACCCAACATGTGGGGTCAGAGCCATCAAATTTATTGACTTCAACTCAGGGAAGATGATGGTCATGATGACAGGGGTTAGATTGAAAGATCATAGAATGGGAGGAGTCAACATTATTGGATTACTGAGAAGTGGGGGGTGGAAAATCGTTAATGAGAAACTATACCACTTATTAATCCTTTTAACCACAATGCATATTCTTTCAACAATGTTCATCAGTTCATCATCAATATATTATTTCATCATAAACATTAGCATCCATAAGTGCATAATAAACAATAATAGACACATCCACACAATACATAGTACACCAGTATTTTACGTGGAAACCCATTACAGGATAAAACCACAAAATTATGTTCTTATATGTCAAGAATTACATTCAAGGAATCACCCACTTCTAATTCTCTAGATCCAACCAAAAGGAGGCTCCAACCCCCTAGTTTCTTAGGCTCCAACCTGAAGGAATATCCAACTCCCTAATTTTCTAGCTTAAACCAGAAGAAGGATCCAACCCCTTAATTTCTCCGTCTACAATAGTAAGGTGGCTACACCCACCTAGTTCTCAGGATCCAACCTGAAGGAAGATCCAACTCCCTGATTCTCCAACACCAATTGGAAGGAGGATACAACCCCCTTTCCTTACCCCGTCCAACCACCCCAAAATGTAAATTCCAAATGTAGACAAGCTATCACTGTCATTTAATCAATCACTGCCATTGTCACTCTATCATTGTCAACCTATACCAACACACTGTCACAACCTATACCAACCTTCCTGAATTATTTCCTTTAGATCTGCGACCTATCTATAATGCAACTCACGGATGTTCACATCTATCCTCACTGCAACTCGCGAACTACCACAAACTCACCCAGTCTCACTGTCACTATCTTTGCTTCTGTCAAACTGTAACTGTGAAACCTGTCAATTCAACCTATACCAGAAACATGTAATAACCTGTACCAAACAACCTATACCAAACAATCTGTAATAGTAATCTCATCAACCAAACTAGATCCAATCACCGGGACCAATCACCAAAATAACTCTCAACCATATGCACAATATCACCAGGATGTGCATCAAACAAAACTACTCATAACAACTCACAATCATCATACACACATGCCTCTACAAAGCATGTACCGATCACAACCAAGTACAAATGTATACAACAACAAGTGCATCAACCATGCACAAGAACATACCATAAACCCTTAAATCAAACCGTGTGCCATAACTTCACTGTTACATAGCCTCAACCATGTACCACTCATAAGCCAAACATATAGCAAGACTGCTAACAAATTCCTCTCACAATGCACCACAATATATGCCAATAAGACCAAGCTAAATGCACCAACAATGTGCCTCAAAAAATCTTCCTCAAATCATACTTCTACAACTGATACCATACATCCAAGAGGGCATAAACCAAACCTCACAAAGTCATGCCTCAATCATGCTCCACAACATCACTAAGATATAACCTTATAAACATATAGAATTACCTTTACACTCAGTAACTAACATGAAGCTTCATATCTCATACCAACAGACCTCCAGTCTCTCCTCGGATCCTGCAACCTAGAACACATATCTTCCTCCTTTCCCTTTCTACAAATCCATGCTTTCCCTTTCCTCCGCTCGCAGGTATCCGCACTTTCCTCTACTATGGCCCATGGATGTCCATGCTTCGTTGTTCCTACGACTCATGGATAACCTTTGAAATCCTGTTTCAATAACTTTTTTTGTAGCTATGAAACTTTCGTTCCTTCATACTTCCGCTACCTCAAACCTATGCTTTCTCGGATTTGTCAATGTATACTTGAAATAGGAATCCCTTTCAATAATGTTCAATAGGTAGGTAGGTGAAAATAGGAATCCCTTTCTCTCTTATTTATACTTTTCCAAGTGTCTTTCTCTAGAAATTTACTTGTAACTGTTTCACCCCTTTCTCCATCATTTAGGGCTAACCCACTTTATTGTTGCAACTAAATTTCCTTAATTAGTCAACACATAACTGTTTTACCCTTCTTGTTGTAACCACTTCATTATTTAATTCATTTATTTTACAACCACTTTGACTAAAGAATCTTCTTTATGAATTTATATAAGCTTTGACTTCTTGTTGACCTTCTAGGGGTTTCTAGATTACTCTAAGGGGTTCTCCAACTTCTCAAGGCCATATCTCCCTAATCATGAGGAACTATGTGACGTACCACATATCACTGAAAATGACATGACGTGTATTATCCATCCATGATAGTCTTACCTACATATTTACTGATCTTTGTGCCTTTATACCTAAACCAAAGACGAGTCCCTTACCCATACCTTTTTTCTACTAGACTTTGTTGCCGAACTTCCCCAAGGGTTGACATCAATATCCAACATCACTATCCAAAGGTTGAGATAAATGACAACCAACTATCTAAACCAATTGTCCAACAATCTCCCCCTTTGGCATTGATGGCAACACTTAGTCATGACAAAACTCATGCTCATGCTCCCCTCCCCCTGTTATCATCTCTCTTCATAAATATTTCTATCTCTTCCCCTTTGACATCAATGGCAAAGGGTATCTCCCTTTGAGGTTGTTCTCCCTTACTAAACTCTCCTTGGGGCTGCTCCCCTTGTCTAAACTATCCTTGGGGTTGATCCACCTGTATGTTTGTCTCCCTGTCTGTATGCTACTAATATTCCTTTCGGAATCTCTCTCTTTGATGAAATATCTGCATGTTGTTGTGTAGATCAATATAGGTCTTCTTGTACTTTCTTCATGTTGGATTTATTTTCCATTGGTGCTTCCTTGAGTAATCAACTGAAATATATAAAAAGCATTCAAAAATAATCATTCAAATATCTATGTATCATTATCATCCATTATGATAATATTAATTTATATATGAACCACTCTCTGAACAAAATATGTGAACCAAATATCTAAATTCATTCTCTCATCCATTGTCATATATCTGTCCAAATATGCTACTCAACTGTCCATAATTCTGACTCATTTGTCATTGTACTTCTTCTAACTGACTGCTATGAGTCTGTCTACTTAAAATTTGTAAGCTACTCGAAAGATGGTTCTATGATCTGTCTCATCTACTACATAGAATCCCCCTGTCTAATATTCATATTACTTGGGAGTCTCCAAGTCGTATGGCTCAAAACAATACCTTCTCTAATGAAGTGTAATCTTCCTCTTCATTTGTGAATACATCTTCCTTTCCATCCTCTTCTTGAATTATGTCATCATCCTAAGTTTTGATATCTTCTTCATCCTCTACTTGAATTCTGACACTTTCCTCTTTACCTATACATTCATCATGATTGTGTGTTGTTGCAAATCCTGAAAGTATGATTCCTTGGACCTGTTGTTCATTTACCTTCTCCTCTTGTTTTTCACTTCTCCTCCAAACCTTCTTGTGTTTGCCATCAATATTTTCTTTCATGGGAGGATTTATCATGCTTCCACAATTTCAAGTTATGTGTCCATAGTTGTGGCATTTGTAGCATTCAATATTTTGTGGGGCCACATAGGCATTTCTTGCCTAATGATTTATTTCATAAACCTTGCAATCTGCAACCTTATGTCCAAAGTTAGTACAATAAAAACAATGACCATAAAATAAATTTACATACTTGGGAGTGAATGCTATTCCTTGTGGTGTAGTCCTTTTGCAATTCTTCCTTGGCTAATTAATATCTTCTCTTTGGTTGTTTCTTTCACAATGATTGAATCTTCTTTGCTTCTTGAATGTAGAAGGTCTTTTGTATTCATTCCTTTCTGATTCTTTTTTACCATGATTCCATCCTTTGAGAACTTCTACATAACTCTTTTGTTATGTTTCTTTCATCATGGAGCTTGAACCTTTCTTAGTATGCATCTAGTTGTATCCTAGTCCAGACCTGTCATAGTATGACATTTGATTGTTGATGATATTATCCAATGTCTTGGTGCTATCTTACTGCATGTCCTTCTTCTAAAGATATTTTCTCAGAGTGACTTCTTCTGCTTCTAGCCTTTCAATCATATTATCCTTCTCTGCTATCTAACTTCTGAGCATTTCTTCAATCCTTCTGTCCTCTTCTACCTAGACTTTCAACTTTTCAATTAGTTGCTTGACTTCCTTTGATTTGAGATTTTGGGTTCCTTTTACTTTTAGTTCTTCCTTGAGTGACTTTTTCTTTCTTTCTTTATTTCCTTAGTTCTTCTAAGGCACTAATCAATTATTCTCTGAGATCGACTTTGCCTTCTTCTTTGGAACTATCAGAGTTTCTTATTTGATTTTCCCTAGCCATAAATAATACCTTTTTTCTGAATCACTATCGGTTTCATCATCTTCCCCAAACGAGGAACTGTTTTTTCTTGAGTATAGATTTTTCTTGAAGACTTTCCTTTTGTCTTTCATGTTTCCCTTTTGATATTTATTTTCTTTCTTCGAATATTCCTCTTCATCAATATCTGACTTCCTAGAATAAGGACACTTGTTTTCAAAATGACCAATTTTACCACAATTAAAACATTTCAACAAAAGCTTACCTTTGTATTTACCTGTTCCTTTTTGCAAATTTCTTACGAAGTTTTCCATTTCTTCATCTTCCTCTGAATCATCGTTGCATCTACATTATGACTTTGGATTTTTCTTTCTCTTTTTCTTTGTCTTCTTGGATGCTTTGAATGTTTCTTCTTTTGTAACTAGGTTCTCCTGTTTTGTTCTCATTTCATAAGCGATGAATATTCCATGTAGCTCATCCATGCTTATTGTACTCATATCCATTCTTTCTTCTAGTGTTGAAATATTAGGATCAAATATCATTGGAAGAGATGTCAATACTTTTTGAACAATTATAGATTTGTCAACTTCTTCTCCCAATCCTTTAATTGCATTCATTGTTTCATCAACTCGTAAAAAGTAAGCTGCAATATTTTCATATTCCTTCATCTTCGGTTGTTCAAATTGATCTCTATAAGTTTGAAGCTTTGCTGCCTTGACTTTGGCATCTCCTTCATAAACATTCTGAAGTTTGTCCCAAATTTCCTTTTCAGAATTGCAATCCCTGACTTTGACATATACTGAATCAACCAAACCATTCAAAATAACATTTTTGGCTCTCTAATTGTTTTGTTTGAGTTTCTTTCCATCGTTATATGTTGGAGGAGTGGCAGTTTCTTTATATTTGTCTACTATTGATTGCCAAACATCAAATCCCTAAGCTTGTACATATGTTTTCATCCTTCTGCTCCAGAATGCATAGTTCTGTCCATCAAACTGTGGTATTCCATTTTTATACATATTGTTTCTCTCCATGATCTACCTTCCAGTGGTTAAACTATTTTTCGAAGGAATCTTCTTTGATGCCAATTGTTGGATTACTGAGAGGGGGCAGGGTGAATCAATAATGAGCAATTATACCACTTAATCCTTTTAACCACAATGCATTTTCTTTCAATATTGTTCATCATTTCATCATCAATATAGTATTGCATCATAAACATTAACATCCATCAATGCATAATAAACAATAATAGACACATGCACACAATACACAATACACCATTATTTTACATGGAAACCCAATGCGGGAGAAAACCACATAATTCTCTTCTTATATGTCAATAATTACATTCAAGGAAGCACCCACTTCTAATTGTCTAGCCCCAACCAGAAGGAGGCTCCAACCCCCTAGTTTATGAGGCTCCAACCAAAGGAAGATCCAACTCCCTAATTCTACGGCTTCAACTAGAAGGAGGATCCAATCTCCTGTGTTCTCTGGATACAACCGTAAGGTGACTACAACCACCTAGTTCTTAGGATCCAACTTGAAGGAAGTTCCAACTCCCTAATTCTCCGAAACCAATCAGAAGGAGGCTACAACCCCTTTTCCTTTCCCCGTACAACCGCCTGAAAATATAAATGCCAAATGTATACAACCTATCACTGTCACTGAATCAATCACTGCCATTGTCACTCTGTCATCGTCAACCTGTACCAACACTCTTTCACAACCTGTACCAGCCTTCTTCAATTCTTTCCTTCAGATCTATGACCTATCTATACTACAACTCACGGATGTCCATGTCTATCCTCACTGCAACTTGTGGACTACTACAAACTCACCCACTCTCACTGTCACTATCTCTGCTTCTGTCAAACTAAAATTGTGAAACCTATCAAGTCAACCTGTACCAAAAACACATAATAACCTGTACCAAACAACCTGTACCAAACAATCTGTAACAATAATCTCATCAACCAAACTAGTTCTAATCACCAGGACCAATCACTAAAACAACTCTCAACCATATGCACAATATCACCAGGATGTGCATCAAAGAAAACTACTCATAACAAATCACAATCATCATCCACACATGCCTCTACAAAGCATGTACCGATCATAACCAAGTACAAACCTATACCACAATAAGTGCATCAACCATGCACAAGAACATACTATAAACCATTAAATCAAACCTTGTGTCAAAAATTCACTTTTACATAACCTCAACCATGTACCACTCATAAGCCAAACATATACCAAGAATGCCAACAAATTCCTCTCAGAATGCACTACAATATATGCCAATAAGACCAAGCTAAATGCACCAGCAATGTGCCTCAACAGATCTGCCTCAAATCATACTTCTGCAATAGATACCATACATCCAAGAGGGAATAAACCAAGCCTCACAAAGTCAGGCCTCAAGCATGCTCAACAACATCACTAAGATATATCCCTATAAACATATAGACTTACCTTTACACTCTGTAATTGACCTAATGCTTTAGATCTCAGACCAATAGACTTGCAGTCTCTCCTTAGATCCTGCAACCTGGAACAAGTATCTTCCTCCTTTCTTTTTCTACAGATCTGCACTTTCCCTTTATTCAGCTCACAGGTATCCACACTTTCCTCTACTATGGCTTGTGGATGTTCATACTTCATTTTGCATGCGACTCACGGATAACCTCTGAAATCTTGGTTTGATCACTTTATCTACACCTAAGAAAATTTCATTCTTTCAGAATTTCACTGCCTCAGACCTAGACTTTCTCAGACTTGTCAATGTTTACTTGAAAATAACCTTTCACAAAATATATATTCAATAATTTTCAATAGGTAGGTAAGCGCAAATACGATTCTCTTTCTCTCTTATTTATATTTTTCCAAGTGTCTTTCTCTAGAAGTTTCCTTGTAACTGTTTTACCCCTTTCTCCATCTTCTAGGGCTAACCCACTTTCTTGTTGCAACTAACTTTCCTTAATTAGTCAACACATAACTCCTTTACCCTTCTTGTTGTAACAACTTCATTATTTAATTCATTTCTTTTACAACCACTTTGACTAAAGAATCTTCTTTATGACTTTCTAGAAGATATGACTTCTTATTGACCTTCTATGGGCCTCTAGATTACTCTAAGGGGTTCTCCAACTTCTCAAGGCCATATGTCCCTAATCGTGAGGCACTATGTGACGTATCACGCATCACTGGAAACAAAATGATGTGTACTATCCATCCATGATAGTCTTACCTGCATATTGCATGCCTTTATACCTCAACCAGATGTGGGTCCCTTACCCATACCTTTGTGCTCCCAGACTTCATTGTCGAACTTCTCCAAGGGTTGAAATAAATCTCTAAGGGTTGACATCAATATCCAACATCACTATCCAAGGGTTGACATCAATGAAAACCAACTGTCCAACCAACACCATCTAAGTGGGACAGTTGTTTCAAGGAGGAAGGGACTTGGGGGTGGTTCAACAACTGGTTGATAGTAGACTGGAGGGTAGAAAATTCACCCATGAATTTGGCATTCATGGTGTCAAATTGTTGCTGGAATTGGTCTAGAAATTTTTTAAGACGGGAATTTGTGGAAGAAAGATCATAAGTCACTTGTTGGAGGGAGTCCTTGTTCTAAGTGATGGAAGTTTGCAGGTATTGGTTGCGAGTGTTGGCCATTTGGATATGAGGGGTGCTTGTAAGGGGAAATGGGTGGGTGGGACCACACAAAAGAAGGACTTATAAGTGATAGGTACCACAACGGTCAAGGAGAAAAGGAGAATACAATGGGATAGGTTGCAAATAAGGGCATCGGGTCCACTGGAAAAAAAATCTTAAAAATGAAAGGTACCACTGCGATCAGGGTGAGGAGAGGAATCCAATGGGATAGGTCCCGAATAAGGGTGCCAATGAGACCACTATTTTTTAAAAGTCCTATGGATTTATACTCCAATATGAATAATACTTTAGTGGCGAAATGTCCAAATTCTTAAGAGGAAGAAATGTAGGAATTTTGCAACTTGAATGTAGGAGGCAAGGTTGCAGGGCAATAGATCTTGTTTGTTCCTTTTCTGCTCTATTTTCATCCCAAGGCTCAGGGTGTTTAGGGTTTCTACAGACAAGGGTTTTCCCTATTCTATAGCTCTCTGATATACGTGTGGGATCGAACAATAGTACTCAACCCAATATCTCAGGGCACCAACAAAGGAGGATAGACCGTACCCTTAGCTGTACTACCCAATTTCCCAGGTACTAGAGAGCATCTTCCCGAGTGTTTTTCTCGATGGAATTATAGTAGTTAGGCAATCAATTAGTTGATCTATGGAGGGTTCATGATACCTAGTCCATTCCATATACAGGTGTTGTCTAATGCGCTAGCACTCGAAGGGGTACCAATAGGGGTTACAACAATGTGAGCTTAAGTACCTCTTGTATTTCCTGCGTGTATGCTTCCCCGGCCGCGGATTTATGTGTTGAAAAATAAATCTCTGTAGTTTTAAGATGTCATAATACGTCTCTACCTTGAAAAAATTTAACCTACAATTCCTACCAAGGAAAGTTCTCTAATACCACTTGTAAGGTACCAGATCTATTATAATAGAAGAAAACATGAATACTATAGAGAATAACAATGGAACAACATAAGATATGAAACCAGAACACCAAAATAATACCTTTGTTGATAGGAAATAATGTTCACTTGCCTCTTCGAGGGGGAAACCTCCAACAGAGCAATGCTCTATTATAATAATTCTCAAGACAAAGACTTCTCATACCTCCTACTCTTATTTATACTAATTCTATCTTCTAAAGAACCTTCTAGCGGAAGATATTTCTAGAAGCGAAAGATTATATTAGGTCTTCTTACTTTGACTTGTTCTCATTTATTAAATAGGCCTTATAAACTAATGTCGGCCTTTATTACATAGAAAATACATTATTCTACCTAGGTGAGGGGTTAGGGAGGTTAGGTCCCTAACATAAGAAATAGCATATACTAACAATATTAGAACAATTTCCAAGTTCCAAAAATATATTGTCCAAATAGTCCCAGATGATTAGTCGACTAGACAACAAAACAATAATACATCATAAGAAACGAATCTATGTCCATCGTATAAACAACCTTTGTCAAAGAAGGATCTCGGGAGATCTAGTAATCATTTGTCAATATCCTCTGTAATTAACAATCAACACTTCTATTTAACTACACTCTAGTTTGTAAAAATAGGTCAACTATTCTCTACATACCCCAACACTCATTAGTAAAAAACTCAAACAAAAATAATTTAGTCAATCTTAACAACAAGTCTTAGTCTATCAAACAACTGGACATCTCAAGTTAGGTTTACTTTGTCAAAAAATCAATAGCATCCCCTCTTAAGAACAACATGATATCAATGCAATATAACAATCTGTAAGGAAAACATTAAATCTTTCAAACCATAATCAACAAACTTATTGTCTCAACAAACTTGAATTGGTATAAAATGAGGCCTAATGGAAGGAATGACTAAGAGCATTGATACAATAACAATTTTATCCTCTTTCCAGAAATATCTTTGGTTGTTGTCTCCTTGTGTTTTTTTTTACTTTCAGCCCTCAAGGAGCCCCTATTCCTCGATTAGTTTCTCCCTTTCCTGATTTGAGGCCTAAGACATCCCAATTTTCCTCATTCTTGCGTGGAGAGGATTTTCAAAGTCCTGAAGCGGTCTTGAGTGGCCCAAGGATGGAGGAATTCATATGACAGTTGAAAAAGGTGTTGACAATGGATCATGTATATCTTTGTGTAACACTATTTCATTCTAATTAAAATGGAGATCTCTCTTCTTTCCCTCCCCCAAAATCCATGTTAATGTTCAATGATTGATCTCTTTCAATGTTTTATTAAGGTTCTAACTTGCTTGATAATTAGTTAAGGTAGTTATTTCATGCTTATCTTTTGTTTCTTCTAATAAATTTGAGAAAGGTACTTGTTTCCTTGTGTGCAGGTCCAAAATCATGGATAGGAGAAAAGACAAGTGGTACAAGGTAAAATCAAAGGATTTGTCTCTAACCAAGCACCATGACCAGCTAGCTCCTTCTCATAAATAATTGGTGGTTACATTAAGTTATGGTAGACATAACTTAGGGATTAGATTTCATTCTTTTCTGATTTGCTAATAATAATCCATCCTATCTATATGATTAGTTTTATTTGCAACAACAATTGTCCAAGGGTTTGAATCTTAGTCGTGATACTTCTAGCCAAGTAGCTACAATAAATCTTTAAATAATCGAAGTAAATAGTAAACAAGGGAAAATATCCACCATTAGTTGATTATACCAAGTCAAGCCCTCATTGTCATGCAATGCAACCAATAGACCCATGATATACATACTTCAAACAACTTCACACACACACACACACACACAAAAACAACAACAACAACAATAACAAAAAAACTCTCCTACAAGACAATAATGTCATGAAAATTGCAAATCAAATCAAATGTATTTGGAGGATGGATCCACCCTTGGTTGATACCACTATTGATCAATCACATTGTTGGGCACTTGATCCAAACATTTTAACGCATATCTCAATCAATTGAAAAAAATAGGAATCAATGGTCCAAGTACGCCAACGAACTACCTTATTGATCAATCAATTGTTAACATAACTTCACCAGTTAATCAACTATTGTGTAGAATTAATGCTCCATTTGATATTCTATAATTATTTCACTCATATTTTCATCCTTCACTATTACATGATGAATGCCAACAATTCTGTATTACCCACCATTCATCTTACTGTAAGATTTGAGATCATAGGTTGTTATGAAATAGACATTAAAAATAATAGTTGAGTTTATGAATTTGATTACAAAGAACAAAAAAAACTGGATTAATTGAGATCATTGGTGGTTGAACAAGAACAAAAGGTTAGCATCACCATCAAAGAAGACAACAGGCTGACGTCAACAACAAAGGAAATCCTACTACACTGGTTACCTTTAATCACCTAGAAGAAGATTCCCTTCTTAGAGATGCATCATATATTCGTATGGGGAGGTCAATGGCATTCCCTCATCTTTGTGTCAAAATATCAAGGTTTCCCTTTCCCTCAAGACTATAATCTATTGATGACTATCACCTATAGCCATATAGGTGTAGGATTCATCAAAGGTTTTGGGAGGAATAAGGTGCTATGATTTCACACCAAGGATGCCATTCAAGTGATGTTGTTGTAGAGATAGAGTGTTGGTAAGCACATGCAAACAATAGTGATTTATTTTCATGTCAAGAAGCAATTGATCCTAGAAAAATAAGGTATACCATATTTCCTCTTATGGATTTGATGTATGATAGGATATGCTTGCTAGGATCTCACTGAACAAGAAAATACCATTGGAGACGTGTTGCATGATGATGTATGCTTGTTGGCTAGTAGAATTGAGCTCTCCCCATTGGAAAAATGAAATTCCATGTTGGAAACTGTTACCCATGATTTTGGTCCTCATGATGATGTATCAATGATGGTGTACTCAGGCTCTTCATAAGAACTTTTACCTGAGAAAAGTTACTTTCTTCTCTTTCCAAAAATCTCAGTTTTGAGGAAGGTTCGCAGGCTGCTAATACATTTTCCTGCGAGAATGCATGATTCTCGCAGGCTGCCTTAAGCCAGGGTGCGAGAAGTTCACACTGTGCTGAACTAATAGGGTGCGAACCCTCTCTAAAGCAAGGAAAAAGATGAAATTCTCGATGTTTCTAGAAGGAATCTTCGAGAAGGATGAGATGGCATTCGAATGGTTATCCTAGTACTAGATTTCCTGATATTTTGGGATAATTCTTATCTAAGTAACTAATCCATTCTCTCCTATATATTGAGGGAATTCTCATGGAAAAGGTTAAGCATAAGCATACAAGCAAGATTCATTGGAGAATTAGTGAAGGATTGTGTGAAGGATTGAAGCTACAGAAGCCAAGAGACTACAACCATCCAAGGAGCTGATCTTCTTCATGCAAGTGAGCAAGTGTGTGTGTCGGAGCTAGGAGCCATCGAAAGGATGTTTGCAACATCAAGGCTCAGGTTGTAAATTTCACTTTCCATTAATATGATACAGTAATATGTCCCTTTCCCATAAAGTTGATTTCTCTTTATTGTATAACTCCTTGATCATATACATAGATTAGCTAATGAATGTATTGTGCTTTCTTTAGTCCATTTGGTTTGTGTTGTCTTGGTCTTTACTGTACAAGAGCATTGGAGTGAAGTGGGAGAAACAAAGACCAACGGAAGCGATTATAAGGTATGTTCCTTGTTCTTGCCTCTATTTAATTCAATAGTTAAAATCTAGGGAAAGAGTATTATTCTGTCTTGATTTGTTCTAGATCCAGGTGGATCAAGGGAGATCGGTTTGTGTCCACACTTACGGATTTATCCTATAACAAAATTGGCGACTCCACTGGGGAACAATCCCATTTTCTTTGTGGCTTTTGATGTTTTTCTGTGGCCATTTGCTCTAGTTTCACTTTTCTCTTGTCCTATCAGTCTCTGAGTCTTTAGGATATCCTGATAGACCTTCTGGGTCCAGAAGTTTTGTTAAATTTTGCTCTATTTTTAAAATTTTTGATTATGTTCAGGCATTCTTGCACTGTAATCCATTGCAGCCTATGAGAACTGGTAGGGTTCGCACCCTGCTAGTAGGTTTCAGTGTGAGGTTCTCACACTCTGCTCACGGGTCACCTGCGAGAATCTGTGATTCTCACACTATGCTATATTGCCTGCCTACAAACATTGGTTTTCAAAAGTTGGAATTTGAGTTTTGTTTTTTTCAGCTGCTCAGATCAGTTTGATTGCCTCTTACGAGTCTTTTGGACTTTTGATTGATATCTTCCTTGTCTTTGCTGGTGTGCATGAACAGTCTTAGGGTTTCAAGGCTTTTCTTGTCTTTTTGGACTTGACTTTCATTTCTTGGCTTTTCCTGGCAAAACCATTCTCTCTGACTTCAGAATCTGAATGTGTCTGATTAGTTAAGATCCAGTGATTGGTTGAAAGTTAAGTTTGCTTGGTTTTTCTCATTTGCTTCTTGTTTTGAAAGATCACTTTCCTCATGCAATTGAAAATACTAGTTTGGGTTTCTTTGTTTTAACAAAGTTCATTATTGATTTTAGTGAAATTTTTGAAACAAAAAGATTTAATTTCTTGCTTTATATTAGATTGGGGGCATCCTTTCATTTGAAGTAGTGAAATTTCATGATTCTTGGCATTTTTTGATCTTAAATTATGAAAATTTTTCCCCCTCATGGCCGGGGGGGCCATGAATCGTGCATTGGTGTTCAGTACCTTTTTCTTATTTCTTGAGAATCTTGATATTGATGAGTTTAATATATTTTGGGACATCATGCATATGGGAATGATAAATGTTTTCTCCTTCTCGTAGCATAGTTTTCATCGAAACGAAAAGATTGCATCTTCATATCTTTGCATAATTTTCGAGTCGGTCAAAACACCATATTGTCCATGCCATCTTCCTTTTAAGTAACAACAGCCATAAAATAAAGCGCTTATAAAAATTGATTAGACATTTTTATTTTTTCTGGTAGCAAACCTATATTAGATTAGTTGTAGGGCTTTGGAATAGGTGTGAAAGATAACTTTCCAAAGTTGCAAACAAACATAGAATCTTGATTTAGGGAGCGTTTAAATCCACTTATTACATTTTTTCCTGGGAAGCCCTTCTCACACAAGGGTCAAGCACTAGATCGCATTGATGTTGGCAGAGTTACTCACCCTGTTTTGTTGATATCAGTGTAGAGATTGCACGTATTACGAGGGTCACTCAGAGGTATACCCACAATGATGAGTGGAAGCCTTTTGAGTTGATTTTGGGCTAGATACCCTGCCCTTGCGTGTGGATCAGACTGACGACTATTCCCCCAGGATTTATTGTTGTAGGTGGTGACCTTAGTGGCCTATCTCTCTAGGTTCTTACCCAAGGTGACTGTGAAGGGGAAAGTCTTCACGGTACCTGGAATTGACGTTGACCAAACTCACTCGGGCTCCTTGGAGGCTAAATCCACAATTACTGCATGGAAGCTTGCACTAGGGTGTAAGTCCGTTAAGCAGGTCATCAATGTAACTTTTCCACCCACTCTATCTCATCCCCTTCTTACTTTTTTCCCGCGACGTTGGATTTCATCACCAACTAGTGTGTTCATTGTGAGAAGGTTTTGTTTGGTTGCTTGCTTCCTAGATTTTTAGGGTGTGCTGTTTGTTTTCCCTAGCAGACTCTAGATTGGATATTTATTTAATGGCGTCAGTTCCCAAAATGACCAATGAAGGAACCTCTGCTCTAGGGGAACCTTTTGTTTTTCCTTCTTATGGAAACATTGGTCCTCCTC
>JZKD02S0723180.1:105025-127842 GCA_000966675.3 Picea glauca
CATTTGCCTCTCATTCGATTTGCTACAAGGTCATTCCCTGTGTCGTCTTTGAGTCAATGCTGCCAAATCATTGGTCGTGTCATTCATATGTTCAAGAGAAGTCCATCTGAAACCTCTCTCGAGTCGTCCATCTACAGTTGTCCATTCTCTCCGTGTCGGCCTTCCCTGTGTCCGGTCCAATGTACATCATTCTCTGTTCCACCTTCAAAATCAGTTTCTCATTTCGTGTCATTGATGGGGGATACATCAAGGCCCTCCTGTGACAAGTTTTGTTCCGTCGAATTCAGCTCATTATCCGAAATCAAGGCTTAGAAATTATCTGGTACCGTGGAGCTTGCATGCCTCAATGGCAGGTTTCCTCGCTTTCGACAGTGGGTTTACATCATTGACCCCTGATCGAAAGATTCCATCAGATGTTTGACTTCAACTCATCCATTCACACTCGATGGATTGTACTAGGGTACCTTGGGAGTCATTGACATCAATGGTGATTTCCCTCGCACTTGTTAACGGTTTCATCAATGACCGGTAATCAAGTGGTTTCTACCATGTTCGACTTCAACACATGTATCACATGGTTAGATTTGTACTTTGGGTGACGAAATTGAAGATGCTGGATATCATCTTTTTGTCCAGGTTGCGATGGAGTATGTATAATCTGCGACACATAGATCCATTGTGTATGTTTCGTGGCTATGTTGTCTCAATTTAAAATTTCTCGCATAGATCCACAGTGTATTCCTGGTGGCTATGCTATGTTTTGACGGCATGGATCCATAGTGTATGATTGGTTGCCATGACCCAGGTCTAAAAATTGTCATCAGTCTATGATCTAAGTATGGGAATGCCTACCTCAACATTGGTATATACATGATATTCTGCAGATGCTTGGTTGTTCGCAGGTTTCCGATTAGATGTGCTCTTGGTTCCCGACACACACATACGGCTTACAAAGTATTTCGACTGTCACTGGTTCCAACCTCATACTTTGGGGGGCATTCTGTTACCCATGATTTTGGTCCTCATGATGATGTATCAATGATGGTGTACTCAGGCTCTTCATAAGAACTTTTACCTGAGAAAAGTTACTTTCTTCTCTTTCCAAAAATCTCAGTTTTGAGGAAGGTTCACAGGTTGCTAATACATTTTCCTACGAGAATGCATGATTCTCACAGGCTGCCTTAAGCTAGGGTGCGAGAAGTTCACACTATGCCGAACTGATAGGGTGCGAACCCTCTCTAAAGCAAGGAAAAAGATGAAATTCTCGATGTTTCTAGAAGAAATCTTCGAGAAGGATGAGATGGCATTCGAATAGTTATCCTAGTACTGGATTTACTGATATTTTGGGATCATTCTTATCTAAGTAACTAATCCATTCTCTCTTATATATTGAGGGAATTCTCATGGAAAAGGTTAAGCATAAGCATACAAGCAAGATTCATTGGAGAATTAGTGAAGGATTGTGTGAAGGATTGAAGCTACAGAAGCCAAGAGACTTCAGCCATCCAAGGAGCTGATCTTCTTCATGCAAGTGAGCAAGTGTGTGTGTCGGAGCTAGGAGCCATCGAAAGGAGGTTTGCAACATCAAGGCTCAGGTTGTAAATTTCACTTTCCATTAATATGATACAGTAATATGTCCCTTTCCCATAAAGTTGATTTCTCTTTATTGTATAACTCCTTGATCATATACATAGATTATCTATTGAATGTATTGTGCTTTCTTTAGTCCATTTGGTTTGTGTTGTCTTGGTATTTACTGCACAAGAGCATTGGAGTGAAGCAGGAGCAACAAAGACCAATGGAAGCGATTATAAGGTATGTTCCTTGTTCTTGCCTCTATTTAATTAATTAGTTAAAATCTAGGGAAAGAGTATTATTCTGTCTTGATTTGTTCTAGATCCAGGTGGATCTAGGGAGATTGGTTTGTGTCCGCACTTACGGATTTATCCTATAACAGAAACTCTTACTAATTGTCGACTCAAGAGATCTTAACGTACATTGACGATGGGAACTCCATTGTCTCTAGGGAGGTGCTAGGTGTCATAGGTTGGCTTGGAGGATATTGATGATTATGCCAGAGTTGATGATGATGCCTCACCTTCATCTTCCTTCTCATTGGAGATAAACACAACTCCAAGAAACCCTTTGTGGTTGTAGATCAAAGGTGCTTGGTAACTTAAGAATATTATATGTAGGTATGCTTGGAACAATGGGATCACTCAATGATTAATGTAATAGACAACTCATCATACATTGAAATGAAACAGTGCTTTTAGAAAACAATAATCAGACCATATATTTTTTAAAAAAGGGGATGAAGAATACTAATCTTGATTGCCAAATACAACTAGGTGTAGGGCTTAATACAAGATAGTAAGAAATCCTTCACTTCAAGTTTATGAGCTTAATAAAGACATGACAGTCTTTAAAAGCTAAGATAAATTGAAATAAAGTACAGAAACAAGATGCATGAGCAATTTTGATATTGAAAGCAAAACGAGACTGTAATTCTATTATCCAATAAGAGTCTATACAGTAGCCAAAATGTATTCCCAGTTTGAACCCTTATCTCTTAGAAAATATAGGCATTTATAGCCTTTTACAATCGGTTTTTAAGATCCTGAAAACTTGGATCTGTATCTAAAAATAGAAAATAAAACTAACTAAATGCAATTGATAAACAAAGACTAGTTCCTAGAACTTGAACTGTCTTCTATGTCAATATTGACATCTGTACTTCATCAACTTTAGGACTCTGTTGTGTCATGGAAAGGTAAAGGCAACTGTCTTCTGTAGCTGGACTCCTTTAATTAACCATAATCGAAACTTTAGTTGACCAATTTAGCATTTGGTCTCCAAAATCTCCATGAATCTCTGATGCCGAGTGTTTCTTGATTAAGTGGTTAATCCTTTGATGATCTCAAACCCTTTTTAAATACTTGAAAATTGCCTTGCTCCAGCTTAGATTTCAAAAATCTCTTTTTGTGCTTTCACCAGCTAATTCACCTTATGATCTGCTAGTTAGCTAGTGGAAGTTTTGCCTTTCACCAGCTAACTGGTTGTAAATTTACCCTTTGCACTGGTGAAAGTTCTGTCTTGGCCAAAAAGGAACCTTCCACCTCCAAAATTGTTGTTTTATCAAAAAATTAGTGTATCTTCGATTTATCTCCCTACATATCCACAACAACCTGGGCCAGTACCTGTAGATCTAGATGTGACTTATGCTTCTGCTTCAATTTCTTAATTTTCCTCTTAAGGCGTTTTGCTAACCACCATAAACTATTATAGTCCTTGGTGATTTTCTTCTTTCTCTTTTTGTCTTTGACACTCTCATGAGCCAACTTCTCAAATGCTTCATTTGTCTCTATGAAATTGTCAGACAACGATTTGTATCTTGCCTTGATTACTCTTTCCAAAACCTTCTGTTGAGCAATCACCTCTTTCAATTGCTTAATTTTTTGTGATTTCTTTGAATTTTTTCTCTTTGATGTTTCACCTTCATCAATGGGAGTAAAAGTCTCACAGTCTTGTGCAATTTCCATGGAGTGTTCAGGGCTTTTAATGGCTGGACTTTCATCTTCTTGCTCTGGCTCTGTTTCCAAGTCTGTGTATGGTAGATTGAGAATATTTGTCTTCTTTACTGTAGGCTTCTTTGAATTTGTTTCAAAATCTAATTTTTTCTTTGCTCTTTGAGACTTTATGTCGGAAATCCTATCCTTTGGTGGTCCTGGAAGAGCTCTCCTCCTCCTTGAGCTGCTCTGAGGAGTTAATTACTTTTTCCCAGCTTTCTTCTGCTCATTCATGGGCTGAGTTTGGGTCTCAAAGCCTTCCCAAAAAATAAAATGTTGCCAAGTCCTTCCTCTTTGTCTTAGTTCTTCTAGGATTATCAATTTGATCAAGCCAAAATGACAAAGAGTGTTTGTCATACTTAGAGGTTCATCCCTAATCTTTTTACATACTTTGGTTTGGCTTTTGTGAAAGAAGAAAGGTAAATTTAGGAGAGTCTTCCCTGTGAAATGATCTAAGAGTTTGAAATGATATAGCATCAGCTTATCATACCTGCCTTATGAGGTTATATAGAGTTGAATGCCTTTGAACATATCCTACCATTCGTCCTCCAGATGAGAAACTGGCATGTTTTTCTTCTAGGTGATATATCTGAATTCTGCCTTAAGGTATGCTCTGAAATTCAAATTCTTGGTTACTGTTCTCTTAAACCAGCTCTTGCCTGATCTAGGTAAGTTGGTTGCTGTGGCAATGGCGACTTGATCAACTATTATTTCTACAGAACCCACACTAGCTCTGTTTCCATCATATGATTTAGCAAATGATTCAGCTGTTGTTTGGTGGCAACCATTTTGTAACCTTTCAACATAACCCATGCAACCTACGTCTGAGAAACGTTTTTGCACATCTAGATGTGACTGTAAGAAAGACAGTCTGTCCAATTCTTTCCTCAGTAATAAACCACTTTGTTTCCTTTCCATCTGTAACTCAAACCTCAGACAATTTGCAAACAATGTCACGATAGTTTCCTGATTGAGCCAAGGTTTGGCGCTGGTGAAAACTCTCAGTGTTGACAATTCAAATATGAAACCATAACATATTGCTTGTGAAAGGTGCATGTTCAAAATATGAAGTGCCTATTTGATGTCGCTGGCTGAGTAGTACTGCTCCTTTACCTGTGATGATGAATGTGAATTCGACATCTCCAACGACATCATTGTTGAAGCATGCATTCACAAACACGATCCGCCATAATATCCAATTTAGGCGTGCATAACAGAGTCCTCATCATCATTCACTTCCACCAGCGCCTCATAATAATTATGTGATGTGTGTCGAATGTGTCATCTTTTTAATTTCTAAAATCGTGGAAGAAAAACACGTGTTTCATGCTTTCACCAGCTAATTGTCTGCAGGAAAGTACTCCTTAACCGTTGAAACTCGCCTCTTTCACCAGCTAACATCAACCTTGCAACACGCGTTAGCTGTTGAAAATCTTTTCACGAAATCTTATAGAAACAACCTTTATGGATCAACTTATTTCTAAGGCATGAATTTAAAACCTAAGTTTTGACACAAGAAGAAATTAAAAACAAATAGAGAAACCTATAGATGACCATGCTATCACCTACAAAATGAAACCAAGTGACTGATTCATTTTGGGAGCTAACATTTGGCTCCAACTGGGATGGATACCTCCCTGTGAGGTCACCAAGAACCTAGTTAGACTCAGTAGCCTTTATTACAATTTGAAAATTTGAAAAATTGTTTTGCTCAGTACCATTGGGCATGGACTTATTCAAGTAATAAGAACAAAAAACAGAACTGAAAAGAATATGTACAAGTAAAACAGGGCTTTAAGAAAAGCCTTATGAAAAATAGGTCTTTAGAAAATGCCCATTGAAAGGGCCACCTGCTACTTCCTCGCCTGCAAGATTTTGGAGAACAAAGGTATTGTTCTGTTGAACTGTTGTTATGGCAAAAGGACCTGCCCAGAGAGCATCAAATTTTTCGTGTTTCCCCTTCTCTTGCCTTGTTGCATCCCATTTTAAGACCAGTTCCCCTGTTTTGAAAATATTTGTTTTGACTTTCTTGTCGAAAATCTCCTTCATCTTTTCTTGGTGTAATTCTGTCTTTTCCAGAAGCTGCTCTCTATCTTGTTGCAACTCTACCAGATTATGGATCATTCGAGTTAAATCGCTTGGTTCAGAGTCAGTTTCTTGTAAAAACTTTGCAACTGGTAGTGCAAGTTGAACAGGAAATATGGCTTCAGTACCATATACCAACTTGAAGGGGGATGTACTAATTGAATTTTTATTTGTAACCCTGTTAGCCCACAAAGAAAATTTTAGCTTGGAATCCCAGCCTCTGGTATTTTGTTCAAGTAGCTTCTTTATAATTCCGACTAAACTCTTATTCGATGACTCAGCTAAGCCATTTCCTTGTGGATAGTAAGCAGTGGAATGTACTAGCTGAACTCCCAGCTCTTCACATAGTTTTACCAAGTGTTTATCTTTGAATGCAGTAGCGTTATCAATGACTATTCTCTTAGGGAAACCAAATCTGGCGAATATGTTTTCTTGCAGAAAATTAATGATGACAGTGTGTTTGGCGTTCCTGGTAGGAATGACCTCAATCCACTTTGTAAAATAATCAGTGGCAACAAGGATCCATCTGTGCTGACTGCTAGAAGGCGGGTGAATCTCACCTATGAAGTCCAGACCCCATTGATTGAAGGGACCTGTGACCACTATAGGTCTGAGGGGAAGGGATTTTAGTTGTTGTTTGACTGCAAACCTTTGGCACTTGTCACATGTTCTCACAAACTCACACAGATCTGAAAATAAGGATGGCCAGTAATAACCAGCTCTTAAGATTTTATGTGCGGTAGTCTTCCAATAGTGATGTCCTCCGCATTCACTATTATGGAACTCAGTCATGATCTTAGCTGCTTCCTCTTGGTTTATGCACCTCAATAATAAACCTATTGGATTTTTCTAGAACAATAAGTTGCTATTGATGTAGAAATTCATGGCTTTGAGCTTTAAAGACCTTCCTTGTGTTTTTGTCAAATCTGAAGGGACTGATAAAGTTTGCAGAAAATGAATAATGTGGCTGTACCATTTGCAATTATCTAGGTGAGCTGAGACCTGCATTTCCTCACTTCCTTTATCCTCTAAAGACTGAACATTATCTGCATTTACACTTACCAAATTTATCTCAAGCAGTTTACAATTTTCTTCTGCAAGAAGTTTGGCAAGGCCTTGACCTTTCACAAGTTTTTCTTGTTTAATTTCAACATCAAATTCAATTAACTTTGCTATCCACTTACTCCTTTTCCCATCTATGTCGGGTTGTATAAGCACATCTTTAACTGAACTAGAAGGTACATAATCTATTACCTTGGCTTGAAGGATGTAAACTCTGAAATCTTTTAATGACTTGATGAGTGCATATGCTTGTTTCTCTAATAATTCATACTTCACCTCTGCATCCCTCAAGAATTTACTGAAGAAGGCAACTAGATGCTCCTGATCATCGACATTTCTCTGCAATAGTACTATTGCAATTGTATCTTTTGAAGAAAATGAAAAGATATAAAACTCCTTGGCAAAGTCGGGGCTGATTAAAATAGGGTCTGTCATAATGGCTTCCTTGATAGCATTGAATGAGTGTTTGGCTTCTTCAGTCCATTTTACTTCGGAGTTCTTTCTTAACATAGAAGTGATATGCTTTGTGAGTTCTGCAAAGTTTGCTATAAACCTCCTGATAAAGTTTATAGTCCCAAGGAAAGACTGAATGTCCTTCTTTGATCTAGGAAGAGACAAAAATTTAATAGCTTCTACTCTTTTTGGGTTGATCCTCACCCCATTAGCTGAAACAATATGTCCAAGTAATTTCCCTTCCTTAAGTGCAAAATTTGATTTTTTAGGATTAAGAGAAATGCCATACTTTCGACATTTTAGGAATGCCTTTTTCAAGTGTTGCAAATGATGTTCATGGATGTTCTAAAAAATAGTAATGTCATAAAGATATATCAAGACGAATTTGTCTTTCTCCCCAACGAAAGCAATGTCCATCACCCTTTGGAATGTCTCTCCTGCATTCATCAATCCGAAAGGCATATTTTCGTACATAAACGTACCCCATGGAGTGGTAAAGGAAATATTTTCTCTATCGTCCGGATGGACAGTGATCTGGTTGTATCCAAAAAACCCATCAATAAAAGACATCACCTTTGATCCCGACACCTTATGCAAAATATGTTCCTTTTTGGGCAGCGGGTAGTTGTCCTTCCTAGAGCACTTATTCAAATTTCTGAAATCCACACAGAGTTTGATCTCTCCATTCTTCTTTCTGACCAGCACAAGATTTGCAATCCATTCTGAGTATCGAAGAGGTATGATAATGCGGGCATCCAATAGTTTCTTGATTTCCCTTTCCATTGTAGGCAGCAACATAGGATTAAAAGATCTAAGTTTCTACCTGAATGGTTTGGTATCTTTGTTCAAGGGGATCTTGTGCTGAATTACCTCTGTGTCGAAAGTCTTCAAGTCATCATATTGCCAAGCAAAGATGTCAGCAAACTCCTTTAACAATTCACCATAATCAACCTTTTGTTTTTCAATCAAATGTGAAGCTAAGTTGACATATTTAGGATCCTGTTCACTGGCTACATTATACTGAAAAATTTTTGAATCTTTTTCCCCCTTTTCCAATTTGACAGCTACATCATTATTATCAAAAAGATTTTCTAAAGGGACCAAACCCTTAGGAATTCTGTTGGTGGACAGCTGTACTATTTCATGTGCTACAATTTTGCTTCTGAATTTTGGCTTCTCAACTTCATCGTCATGTTCATTCTCCTAATCAATTTGCATATATGCAAACTCATCTATTACTACAAGAAATCTAGTGAGTTCAGCATCATCTTTGAAAACCTTCCAGAATTTTACATTGTCAGGGAGGGATGGCCTATACTTAACTTGAATTTCGTAATTCAATTTATGAGGTAGAGGAGGTATAAAAGCACAGGCCGACACAGCTAATAAATCAGCCAATTCATTCATTGCTCTAGGTACATATGAAATTTTGAAATCTGTAAAAGTATGAATTGCCCTCAAAACTTCATCTCTATATGCTTTTAGCCTGACATGTTTTGCTTGAAAGGACTTATTTACTTGCTGAATGATTAAATATGCGTCTCCAAATACATGTAATATTTTAATCTCCATCTCTTTGACTTCATTTAACCCTAGGAGCAGTGCCTCATACTCTGCAATATTGTTAGTCACTTTAAAACCAAGCTTAAAGGACAAATGAGAAGTTTTCCTTGAAGGAGAAATCAATACCACCCTTGCTCCTACTGATTCTTTGGTACAAGCACCATCAAAGAACATGGTCCAAAGATCATCCTCTGCTACTTCTATGGACTGAACTGTGAGCTTTCTAAGTAGCAATGCATCTGGTAATGAATCATCAATTTGTAAAATGCAAGATCCCATACCTGTGTCGACAGAATAAATGGGATGGTTGGATGGATTTTGTTTGTCACTCATTACATATGCCAGCTGTGATTCCCTATATAACCTTCTGTTTACCCCGCCAAAAATAGGGATAGTAGCATAGGAGAGATCCATTTGAATAGTGCCACCTAGCCTCTTCATCCATGATCTTGATAACAAACATCCAAATTTAGGTGGGATGTCTGCCACTACTATACCCATAACCATAGTTTTCATGGATGCTTGGGTTAAAGTTACAGCCAGGTCCTTGATCATTTCGAGACATTTGACTTTCCGAGAGTCAAAAGAGAAAAGATCGTGGTAAGACTTAGTGATCTCTAGCCCAAGCTCATCCATGACCACCTTTGGCATTAAGTTGTGAGAAGCACCGGAGTCCAACAAATAGTTATGTAGTGTTTTCTCATGAATATTCAGAGATATGTAAAAAGGACGACAACTTTCATCTCTATATTCTCTCATTTGGCCCAGAGTAATGGTTGGCTTTTCATCATATATATTGAGAATATCAGTAGAAGGGGATATAGATTTGGGATCTAGAGTTTTGAGGATATCTTTCTTGAATGTTTCATTTTTCATTAACTTAACCAGAGGAATGGGAATTTTAATTTTCTGTATTTCAGTCTCAAAATTAAAAGAATAGGAGATTTTATCAGAGACTTTAACCTCATTTAAAGGAGCTTTCTGAATACTTTGTTGTTCAATAGGGGTCTGATTTTTCTGAATTTGTTGCTTGACAGGACAACCGTCTTCTTGGGAGGAGCTGATGCTTTTGCTTTTGAAGGATCTGTTTGTTGATTCTTTGATGTCTGATATTTTTAATTAACAAGGGCTATGCTCTTTTTGGGAGAGGTTGGTGTGTTTTGTTGGGCAGTATCAGACTTAGATCGGAGATTATATCTGTTCTTCTCTTCTGTTGAAAAAATGCCATCATCAACAAAATTATCCTCTGTTTGTTCAGTCATCAATGCCTCTTCATAGTCGTGTTGTGTGAGATAAGATTTCCCTATTTCTTCTCCAACACAGTGAATATTATCTTCTCCATCTTCTTGATAATCACCTTCATCTTCATCCATCATGACATTCTGAAGAGGAGCCTTTATTCTCTGATCCTCAGTAGGATTCCTTTCTCTTTGCAAAATCTGCATTGGCTGATTATTTCTTCTGAAGTTGTTAGGATTTTGATTTGGGTTTCTACCTGCATAATCATAAGTGCCCCTTCCCTTTACAGGCTGCTTATTTTCAATTTTGAGCTTAGATATCTCAAAGGTTAGAGACTTTAACATCTTAGCCATTTTATCTAATTTTGGGTCAGCACTTGTTGAAGAAGAAGCTTCATTTCTTGGCCTTCTCCTATCAGAGTTTCCCTTTATCTTTTGAGCAGCCAAAATATTTGATTCCACCTCAAGGGAAGCATCTTGCATCAGAGATAGTGTAGGTGACCTCCTTTCTTTCAACAATAAATAGAACTCTGAGTCAAAAGAATCAAAATATGTGATTTTGGCAGAAGCATCTGGAGGTTTTATCTCTGCTGGTATTTTATTGTACATCCGGTTAAACCTTTTAGTGAAATCAGAGACTGACTCACCATTTTGTTTCCTTAGATTTCCAAATTCTGTGATATAGTATAGAAAATCTCTTCTATCACCCCAGTGTTTCAAGAAGGTATCATCCAATTTCTCAATCCTAGCTATGGAACCAACAAGGATTTCTTTGAACCATTTCCTAGCATGGCCATCTAAGCTTTGGACAAAAACTCATGTCCAAACATCTTCCTCCTCAATATTAAGATTTTCAGCATAACTGTAGAAAGCCTCAATATGTTCTTCAGCAGACACATCGCCCTCACCTATGAATTTGGGCATATACTTCTGATAGTCTCCTGTCGGCATAGATGATATTGGGTTTGGAAATATAAGTGGCGCATACCTAGCAGCTAGGATTTGTTGCATCTTAGTCAAAGGAGGTGGTGTAGCCATAATGATCAGGGGTGAGCGAGGTGATAGTTTCTTCTTTGATTCCTCAACACTGGGGGAATGTGAAGGAGTTGAATCTTCTAATGGGAAAGTGGTATGATATGAGGCTCTCTAAAAATTTGCAAGCTATTCAGCTAAGTTTTCTTCACCTTTAGCAGACAGCTCTTGAAGAAGATGTTCAACAGCAAGGAGGCTAGTATAGATGTTTAAATGATCTTATTTCTGCTGTGAATGAAAAGACTCAAGAGAGGAAGAACTATGATTTCTTTCTAAAGTCTTAGATGCTTTTTCAACCAATTTTGAATCTGTCAATTCATCATCATTGCTATTTTCCTGTTGATAAAAAGGACTATGTTCTTCTACAGTAGTTACAGTTTTTTTTTCATCAACACTCTTGGAAAATAATTCAAATTTTTCTGCAGTAGATTTTCCAAAACTAAAGAGAGGATTACCTTCTGTATCTGATTTTGAAGCTTGACCCTGAATTGTTTTTCCTCTTCTAAGAATTAGTTCTGGATTGGGCACTGGTGTTACAAGTGATTCTTGTGGATTCGCCCTAGTACTGATCCTCTTAGGAGCCAGGATGAACTTGTGGAGTTTCCAGATAGATAGTTACAACCAATAAAATGTCTAATCTTTATCTATCATCAAATATCAACTTTATGTCATATCCCAGGAAAGAAGAACTTAAATTTCGTTTTCCTCGGCAACGACGCCAATTTGTTATCACTCCAAGAAATCCTTTGTGGTTGTAGATCAAAGGTGCTTGGTAACTTACGAATATTATATGTAGGTATGCTTGGAACAATGGGATCACTCAATGATTAATGTAATAGACAACTCATCATACATTCAAATGAAATAGTGCTTTTAGAAAACAATAATCAGACCAAATATTTTTTAAAAAAGGGGATGAAGAATACTAATCTTGATTTCCAAATACAACTAGGTGTAGGGATTAATACAAGCTAGTAAGAAATCCTTCACTTCAAGTTTATGAGCTTAATAAAGATATGACAGTCTTTAAAAGCTAAGATAAACTGAAATAAAGTACAGAAACAAGATGCATGAGCAATTCTGATATTGAAAGCAAAAGGAGACTATAATTCTATTATCCAATAAGAGTCTATACACTAGCCAAAATGTATTCCCAGTTTGAACCCTTATCTCTTAGAAAAGATAGGAATTTATAGCCTTTTACAATCGGTTTTTAAGATCTTGAAAACTTGGATCTGTATCTAAAAATAGAAAATAAAACTAACTAAATGCAATTGATAAACAAGGACTAGTTCCTCGAACTCGAACTGTCTTCTATGTTAATCTTGACATCTGTACTTCATCAGCTTTAGGAATCTGTTGTGTCATGGAAAGGTAAAGGCACCTGTCTTCTGTAGCTGGACTCCTTTAATTAACCATAATCGAAACTTTAGTTGACCAATTTAGCATTTGGTCTCCAAAATCTCCATGAATCTCTGATGCTGAGTGTTTGTTGATTAAGTGGTTAATCCTTTGATGATCTCAAACCCTTTTTAAATACTTGAAAATTGCCTTGCTCCAGATTAGCTTTCAAAAATCTCTTTTTGTGCTTTCACCAGCTAATTCACCTTATGATCTGTCGGTTAGCTGGTGAAAGTTCTGCCTTTCACCAGCTAACTGGTTGTAAATTTGCCTTTTGCGCTGGTGAAAGTTCTATCTTGGCCAAAAAGGAACCTTCCACCTCCAAAAATATTGTTTTATCAAAAACTTAGTGTGTCTTCGATTTATCTTCCTGCATATTCACAACAACTTGGGCCAGTACCTGTAGATCTGGATGTGACTTATGCTTTTGCTTCAATTTCTTAATTTTCCTCTTAAGGCGTTTTGCTAACCACCATAAATTGTTATAGTCCTTGGTGATTTTCTTCTTTCTCTTTTTGTCTTTGACACTCTCATGAGCCAACTTCTCAAATGCTGCATTTGTCTCTGTGAAATTGTCAGACAGGGATTTGTATCTTGCCTTGATTACTCTTTCCAAAACCTCCTGTTGAGCAATCACCTCTTTCAATTGCTTAATTTTTTGTGATTCCTTTGAATTTTTTCTCTTTGATGTTTCACCTTCATCAATGGGAGTAAAAGTCTCACAATCTTGTGCAATTTCCATGGAGTGTTTAGGGCTTTTAATGGATGGACTTTCATCTTCTTGCTCTGGCTTTGTTTCCGAGTCTGTGTATGGTAGATTGAGAATATTTGTCTTCTTTACTGTAGGCTTCTCTGAATTGGTTTCAAAATCTAATTTTTTCGTTTCTCTTTAAGACTTTATGCTGGAAATCCTATCCTCTGGTGGTCCTAGAAGAGCTCTCCTCCTCCTTGAGTTGCTCTGAGGAGTTAATTTCTTTTTCCCAGCTTTCTTTTACTCATTCATGGGCTGAGTTTGGGTCTCAAAGCCTTCCCAAAAAAGAAAATTTTGCCAAGTCCTTCCTCTTTGTCTTAGTTCTTCTAGGATTATCAATTTGATCAAGCGAAAATGACAAAGAGTGTTTTTCATACTTAGAGGTTCATCACTAATCATTTTACATACTTTGGTTAGGCTTTTGTGAAAGAAGAAAGGTAAATTCAGGAGAGTCTTCCCTGTGAAATGATCTAAGAGTTTGAAATGATATAGCATCATCTTATCATACCTGCCTTATGAGTTTATATAGAGTTGAATGCCTTTGAATAGATCCTGCCATTTGTCCTCCAGATGAGAAACTAGCATGCTTTTCTTCCAGGTGATATCTATGAATTCTGCCTTAAGGTATGCTCTAAAATTCAAATTCTTGGTTACTGTTCTCTTAGACCAGCTCTGGACTGATCTAGGTAAGCTGGTTTCTGTGGCAATGGCAGCTTCATCGACTATCATTTCTACAGAACCCACACTAGCTTTGTTTCCATCATATGATTTAGAAAATGCTTCAGCTATTGTTTGGTGGAAACCATTTTGTAACCTTTCAACATAACCCATGTAGCCTGCGTTTGAAGCCTGCGTCTGAGAAACGTTTTTGCACATCTAGATGTGACTGTAAGAAAGATAGGCTATCTAATTCTTTCCTCAGTAATAAACCACTTCGTTTCCTTGCCATCTGTAACTCGAACCTCGAACAATTCAAATATGAAACCATAACATATTTCCTGTGAATGGTGTGTGTTCAAAATATGAAGTGTCGATTTGATGTCACTGGCTGAGTAGTACTGCTCCTTTACCTGTGATGATGAATGTGAATTCGTCATCTCCAATGCCATCATTGTTGAAGCATGCATTCACAAACACGATCCGCCATAATATCCGATTTAGACATGCATAACGGAATCCTCATCATCATTCACTTCCACCAGCGCCTCATAATAATTATGTGACGTGTGTCGAACGTGTCATCTTTTTAATTTCTGAAATCATGGAAGAAAAACACGTGTTTCGTGCTTTCACCAGCTAACTGTCTGCGGGAAAGTACTCCTTAACCGTTGAAACTCGCCGCTTTCACCAACTAACATCAACCTTACAACACGCGTTAGCTGTTGAAAATCTTTTCATGAAATTTTATAGAAATAACCTTTATGGATCAACTTATTTCTAAGGCATGAATCTAAAACCTAAGTTTTGACACAAGAAGAAATTAGAAACAAATAGAGAAACCTACAGATGACCATGCTATCACCTGCAAAATGAAACCAAGTGACTGATTCATTTTGGGAGCTAACACATGTCACTACCATTTCATTGGAAAGCATGAGCAACAAGTATTTCATGTGTAGCATGCATGGCCACTATGCAGGTTATGAAGCTTGAAATTGATCAGAAAATCCAAAACAAGACTTGAATCTTATGCATCAATGCATTGTCGGTTTCCGTCACTTCCCTACATAAGGGATTGCAATGAGACTTTGAATATACAACTTGAAAGATCCTAGAGACTTGATTAAAGTCAAGCCAAAAGTCTCACAACCCAAAGTATCAAACCCAAAGATAATGGGACATGTGGATTAAATAGGTGGCCAACAATTTTCCTAAAACATCTGGTAAATATTGATTAGTCTTGAAAAATTATTTCTCAAGTGATCCCACCCCCTTAAATAATACCTTCTTCAAACCATTGGTAAATATCCACTAGTATTGATGAAAATTTTCTCAACCGATGCCACCCCCCCCAAAAAATCCTTCGATGTCATAAGTCAGAAGTATTATTCTTTCGATGTCTATTTTTATGTGTGTACATGATTATAAAAACCCTACCTTTTCCCTCCAAATTAGATCTAGGTTGTTCAAAAAAAAATTTTGTTTTCATTGGGCCATTAATGTGCATTTTTTTGCTTCATTGGATGTGTTTCACTAGTATACATAAATATTTTTTTCTACGAACTAGGTAGAAAGTGTTGTGCAAATCACTACATACAACCACCTTTCCAAATTTAACACAAGTATGATGATCAATTTTTTGCAAGGAGCTTCCTAGAGGTTAGTTTTGAACTCTGTCTAGTAACTCTTCAACCAAAAATTCTATTCACAACTTAGTAATGGTACATATATGGATAACATCTAAACACGCTTCATCCCCTACAAGACTACCCACTATCATCATCAGGGGAGAAATTTTGATAGGATGGTTTGTGTAGTAGTCTATGAAATTGAACTACACATTAATATCTACCTATGCATCTATGAATCAACAATACCACTTTCCAATGCATTTCCAATGCAATTACGATAGAAATAAGTGGGCATTGTGTCCAACCATCAGGTCATGCTTTACAGAACTGATGGCTCCAAGAGTTCAGATATCCAACTATGTATATCTACACATACATTGACATCATTAATATATGTGTAGATGCTACATGGTGCTTACCCCTTACCATTCTAGATTATCAAGTATAATGACTTCCTGGAACAAGCCTCTTTATAGGTTCACTATCCCTATCCATTGGAAGTTTACAAATTAATAGTGAGGTAATGATTTGCTAGAAAGTGTTGTTTTGTAGCCCGATTCTACAAAGTACTTTGTCATACCATAAATGTTAATGTCAAGTGATAAAATATGTTTTGCAAAACCTTACTCTAACCATATTGAATTTATTGTATTGGGAGGATTCTTTAGAGATGTCTACCATAATGTGGAGGGTGGAACCTCAAAGAATCTTCAAAAATAAAGTCAATAATTTAGTAAATAAAACTTACCACATCTGCACTAGTGTTGAACGTTGCAACCTTTTTGTCTTTTTTATTGCATTGTGTTGGTGGTACCTAATCCAATGGCCCCTAGTATTTATTCCAACCTTATGTACTTTAATTTAGATATTAACATCCACTAAACATCAAAGTTTTCCCATGGCATTGAAAATAATACATGTAAAGATAACAAGGAGAAGACAAAAGCACATCTCAAGAGAAAAAAAACCTAAAAGAAGGTAAAAGAAAAAAACAAATGGGAAGCACCATCATAACAAGATATAGAACAATTGGAAACCTAATTTGCTTAGGGTTTAGTCACTTGCATAGGAATGTGAAGGGTCAAGTGACAGTGTTATGGTCGTTGGGATTCCAAGAGACCCTGGAATACGAACCCAAAAGGTCAAGACTATGCATTTATACATGTATCATATTGATGAATCAAATGCACTACACACTTATTTTTAATATCGCATGCCTAATAGTGGTATTAGAACAATGAGCATTGACAATTTAGAGAGATTTCATAGGTGAAATAGATGCTCTCAGAAGAGAACGACTAGAAGACTGGAGATTGCAGAGATTGGAGAGATGTGTTACATGGAAATCAAGGTTTTGGATGAGGAAATGAAGGCATTGGAGAGTTACTCTAGATTAGCGTAGTGTTTTCATGTATTAGGGTTTATGATTTCTATGCTCTAAAAGGAATTTTTATAAGGACAAGAATGGAACCTCCACAAAAACATCATTACAAAAATAGATGGAAATGCAATGATAGATACCATCCAATGATAAAAGAATTTTGACCAGCGATAGAGACCAACGATGTGTAGAGATAGCCAAGTATGAGAAGAGAGAGGCATGGCGAGGAGGCATGAAATATTGAAATGTAGATTGGTAGTAGTAATGTTTATAACACGGGCTAAATAAGAGAATTGTTCAGAGTGCCAGAGGTCAGATGATGTGCGCCCATGACAAGTTGGCACGCAGACTAGAAGGCAAAGGTCAGATACATTTTATGTACTTGAATATGGAGCTATCTCATTGAGTTGTTGTTGCGTCAGTTGTTGATCTGAATCAACATCATCATCTTCTTCAAAAATATGGTTGTTCTGAACAAGGACAAGTTCAGAATGTTGTCGAAGATTCTTTCACTTAAGTACATCGTGAATAAGTCAAGTATGAGTTTGCAGTAGTGTTTCTTTGGCTTGTGAAACTTGCAAGAAAGTTACAACAGACTGTAGAGTGGTTTTTTTAATGATGAATGTATTGTCCACATAAGATAGGATTAGAGTGTTTGATAACTCTAACAATTCCTCAACTCGAGCCATAGGTCAGACCTCACAGGGTTTCTTGCAACTCCACCCAAATTTGTTGTTGGAAGCTACTAACGTCAACACCATGGTGAATTTTCCAAAAAATTCATTGTTTCCACCCTCAATGGCCATTGTCTCTGGGTCTACCTCATCAACAATGAATAGATGACTAGAATGCACTTGAAATCCTCCTTGAAAAGAATATGAGGAAGAGGAGAAATCTGCTCTTCTGGATAAGTATGCAAAGTTCAAAATTTGTAAAGTTCAAAAGGCTATTGAAGCTTCTCTTGAAGTAAATTGTGTTTAAAGGTAGAAGATGGCACTAGTTTGTCTCTAGAATATCTATTGCATATGACTCATCGAGAACCATCACTCCAAACTGTACAACCCACTTTCTAACCCTAAATCCTTCTTGGAGTGCACATTGAGATTAACCTTGGAAGGATTGATCTTGTGGAAACTCTTGACACTATGAGAGTGCATTCTATGACCTCATCCTTGACTATGAAACTCTCTCTTGTTATCCATGACCAACTTCTAAAATAACAAATTGATGGTTATTTCACAAATTAGGAAAGAAAATTATAGGGTGAAGGGGTATCAATTTGTCTACATTGAATGCCACTTCACAAGAAGAAAGCATAGGTGTGTGTGTGTGCAAAGATTGTAACTGATTCACTTTGCACAAATCCCACTGAAAACCACTGTTTAAACATCACAAAGAATTCTGCCATTCCCAAAACAATTGGTCAAATGAAAAAATGGAAGCGTTGATATATTTAGTAGGATGTGAAGAATGGAGGAGAGTTTAGGTGTTGATTCATATGCCAAAGTGGTTTGTTTTCAAGCTCGAACAAAGAAGTCACACTAAGCTTTTGAATACATCAAAGAAAGTATGGTCTCCATTCTGCATTCGGTTAAGAGATGTGGTACAACATCTTGAGGTACGATGTCAAGGAGCTAAAACCTAATCGAGGGTCGAATATCTCATTGTCTTCGTGGTCCTAGAATAATGTTGGATAAAACAACCAGTGCAATGGATTTCTCATCAATATCAGGGAAGCAGACAGTGTCTTGAGTGGTCTTCTTGTCATAGGCATTCACAATCTCAGTTGTTGTTTTAGAAGCGAGCAAATGTCCTCGTGAGCTCGATTAACCGACAAAGAGAGCCCCAACACTAGGGAATTGTAAGACACGTGAAAATCCATCTGGGGTCACCTTTGGATGGCATTGAATCTAAAGAACGTGCAAGAAGGGAATGAGTGGCACACTTATGTTTATCCAACAAAGTGCATTATTGCTTGAAGAAATTGTTACTAAAAAGACCAAAGAAACATAAAACAACCTCCTCTTTTTGAATGGGGACCATGAGTATGAATTTTTTCATCCATATAGCAACAATGATGATGATGATGTCGATTCATATCAACAGCCAACACAAAAACAACTCAGTGAGGCAGCTTCAGATTCAAGTACAAATGAAGATCAACTTTCTCTTTCCAAGCCAATCATCAGACCTTGGGAACAAATAATAAATAATAAGCACAAAATCGATATCGAATATGAAAAGGATGTCACCTTTCACAATATGGATTACACCAAACTGATCCAGTTTTAGAGTGTTGGATTGCTACAAGATGGTTCACATTCACCTGCTCCAGTTCAAGAGAAGATTCAGAAATGTCAACATTGTCAGCGAGTTGGCCACATGAAAGAGAAGTGCTTCGATATTCATCCTTGTCAGCATTACAAAAAGCATAATCATCATTCAAACAAATTTTTTAATAACAGGACATCTGCAAGAGTAAAGAACCACTATGGGTGGATCACTTCTTGGTGATGATCATCAATAGTCAAGAAGATATGTCATTCATACCAACAAATCCATTCTCGAGTATTGATGCATCTTGTAGTGAAAGGATTTTCATCTTCTCACCTTGTCCCTGACAGGGGGGGACACCATCAATGATTGATAGTCATGATTCAAGTTTCGAAGTCCCAACAATCGAGCAGTAACAAGGAAGCATGACAAGTGAGCATGATTGGTTTGTGGTTTTACTTAAACCACCACTTAGTAGAATACCTTCAACTTCTGCTAGACAACACTTCCATACTTTGAATCTCTTCCTGGACTCATATACACCCCTTTAGATTAAGGGGGGTGATGTTGGAAACCTAATCTGCTTAGGGTTATGGTATTAGTCACTTGTGTAGGAATATGAAAAGTCAAATGAAAATGTAATGATCATTGGGAGTCCAAGAGACCTTGGAATATGAATCCAAAGGTCAAGACTATGTATTTATTCATGTATCATATTGATGAATAAAATGCACTACACGCTTATATTTAATCTCATTTGTCCAACAAGAACAATGAAGAAACTCAAGACGAAAGAGGTTCCTTTGCCCAAACATTTTTCTCTAGAGAAGCGATTTTAACATTCATGGTTGCAAACAAATGTGTGATGGTGCAATACCATGTAAGTCATTAGGTCTACAATGTTTCATAGGTTTATCATGTGAGCTTGGAATTTGGCCATGGGCCCTCTTCCTACTAGTGTTAGAGTGTTGGAAATAAGAGGTAATCAAATTTATGCATGTTAGTTGGGGGAATTGGCCTCTTGTTAATTGTCGATGAAGGCTAAACATGTCTCGAAGGAAGAGGGCTAAGCATCTCTGGTCCTCATAAGCCATGAGTGCCTTGAGAGAACCAAGTGAATTTGTGAAAAAGAAAAAGAAATATCCTTTAATTTCATAATATGGATGGCATTTGGATATAAAAATAGTCCTCAATCTCAAGCTTTGAGGTGTAGATCTAGAAAATATAGTGCTTTTGAGAAACATGGTGTTCTATGTCAATACAATGTTCTATGTCAATTAAGAATCAAAAGAAACTTTCCAATACATATAGGCTCGAAGTCATTACAACATACTCATTATGAGATTTATTCATGTCATTATGAGAATTGAACCTGGGTGGGGAGGATAACAATCATTCCTCACAATCATCCAAGCTACACTCAATTGACTTGAAGTACAAAGTAATTATGCTAATGAGATATAGAAAATTTAATTTGAATTTAGCCTTTCACTATAGTTTAAACACTTTAGTTTAAAAGCATAACTATGACTTTTAATTTTTTTACATATCATATAATTAAAGGTAACTCATACTTCTTAATGTCTCATATAACTTTCTTCTTAATGTCCCGTATAACATTCTCACTAGTGAGGTTTTGGTTATTGGGGGTCATATGGTCATCTAAAGATGTTTACCCAAATGATGTGAAAAGATTTATTATTGAAGGAGTAATTGAAAATAATAACAATGGCATTTTGACCAATAAGGTTTTGGTTATTGAGGGCCATTTGGTCACCAAATAATATTTACCAAATGATGTGAAGAGATTTAAAATTTAAGGGGTAATTGAAAATAATAATGATATTGTTGAAGACAACTCATAAATTTGTTCCCAAAGTTTATAAGTTACAATAATTTCTAAAAATAAAAATTTATGCGGATATAATATTTTTAAAAATGAAATAGTCAATATTCTTGATAATAGTAAATATTTTTGGTGATAAACATTATGGCCTCAAATGGTGAAAATTAAGATTCATATTCTCACAACAAGATTAAAATTCCTCTTCACTCAAATTGGGTCAAGGCTAGGCTTAGCACTTCGACTCTTAGGATTCCTTTTTTTAAATAAATTTATTTTCTAGTTTCAATTCATGTAGATAATGATTCATCTATAAGGATGAATCTGTCAGAAAGCTCTCAGGCCTTCACCGTGTGGAACTAGAAATGTCACAGATGGGACGTTCATCGAGAGAAGGGTGGAAGTGGGAACCCACCCCCAACCATCACAGTATTCATTCTCTGGCTTGAGAGCCATAGTTCATCTTCTATATTTGTGTGCTTGTATGAATAGGAATCTAGGCAGACTAAGACATACAACCTATAGAACAGATTCTGTTTTGGTGGCCTCCTTGACTGAGTCGACCCATCCTATGAAAGACTCAACCCCACTAGTTCCCAGATTCTGAGTGCAGAGACTCATAACCATGACAGACTGTTTGGAGGATCCGGATAATGAACTCTGAGATCTGCAACTTGGGCAGACATCTTGGAAGTCTGAGACTCTTTAGGTTTTTAGAATTCCCTCTTGACTTTCAGTGAGAGACTGCTCTCCTACGAGTCCTCTTTGCTGGTGATCCCGACCTTTGTGAACTTGACCCCATCACTTTTCACCTACCTACCTTGAACACATGAACTACAGACAAATCCCCTGACCTAGTTTATCTATCTCACTACTATTTATTCTTATTTAAAACCTTTTTTAGCTCTTCTCCTTCATGAGACTCCTCTCTGATGGAGGTAGAAGTCAGAGCACTAATGAGTGCTGCTGACGAGGCACTTTGGAACAATGTAGGCCTCTTTTCATCGGTTGATGAGCTTACCAGACGTTCCACTATACCTCTGGCCCATTCTGCCTCCACAAACCCACCCAAGCACTTTGCTCCTTCTGACTCTCCTTCCACATCCCGAACCACTCTCCCCTTCACTAATCCATCTAATATACCCAACCATAATGCCCTGAAGCCTCCCCACTTACCTCCTTCCCCAGATGCTGACTCTCCTCCCCTTCCAGACTGTATACCTACAAACACAGTCCCTGCCACTAGCTTCTACACATCCAACCCTACTACTTGCCAAGGGCCATTACAAAGAACTCGATGCACATAGGCTCGAACAACTCCTCTAGGACCTACTACTAACACAAGAACTGCTCAAAAGACTCACCCTCATTCTCATGGAGGAAAGACATGTTCATCTCGACCTTGGGCCTCAAAAACATATAAGAAGAAAATAATTCTTGGTACTGATATTGGATTGGCAGAGTCTGTCTCTATGGCCCTTTGTAGCCTTGTGGGCAGGATATCCTATAAACACCTCTACCATTCGGACTTGGATACCTGGCTGTCAAAATATCGGAGGCCCATCTTGGGGTATGTCCCTTCTCTCTCACATCTGGTGTTACACATTATTTTCGTCATCCCTATGATCGTTAATGATGTAAACCTATCTGTTGCCTTCAGAGGGGTCAGTGGCCTGAGTTCCTGAAGAGAGAAGGGAGAAGAACTTTTCCTGAGAAAAGAAGTTGCATTTTCCTATGTAAAAACCTTACAAAAAAGGAAGTTCGCAGGTTGCTATATAGGCAGGATGCGAGAATGACCAATTCTCGCAGGTTGCACTATAGCCAGGGTGCGAACAGTTCACAGGTTGCACTATAGCTAGGGTGCGAGAATGCCA
>JZKD02S0723180.1:138208-155566 GCA_000966675.3 Picea glauca
ACAATACAGTAACTACTACGTGAAAGCAACTTGCCTACCTACTACATGTACACGATGATAAATTTTGACAACCTTACAAATACCACAACCTAATTTTTACATGTAACAATCACATATTTATTTTGTTATGGAAAAATCTAAAAAAAAACACATGTCACTAACATTTCATTGGAAAGCACAAGCAACAAGTATTTCATGTGTAACATGCATGGCCAATATGCAAGGTATGAAGCTTGAGATTGATCAAAAAATCCCCCAAAAGACTTGAATCTTATGCACCAATGCATTGTTGGTTTCCCTCACTTCCCTACACAATGGATTACAATGAGACTTTGAGTGTAAAACTTGAAACAACCTAGACACTTGATCAAATTCAAGCCAAAAGTCTCACAACCCAAAGTCTCAAACCCAAAGAGAATGGGACATGTGGATTGAGATAGGTGGCCAACAATTTACCTAAAACAACGGGTAAATATTGATTAGTCTTGACAAATTATTTCTCAAGTGATCGCACCCCCTTAAAAAATACCTTCTTCAAACTATTGGTAAATATCCACTAGTATTGACGAAAATTTTCTCAACTGATGCCACCACCTCAAAAAATGCCTTAAATGTAATATGTTGCAAGTATTATTCTTTCAATGTCTATTTTTATGTGTGTACATGATTATAAAAACCCTACTTTTTCCCTCCAAAATGAATCTAGGTTGTTCATAATTTTTTTTTGTTTTCATTGGGCCCTTAATGTACATTGTTGTGCTTCATTGGATGTATTTCACTAGTATACATCAACATTTTTTTCTACGAACTAGGTAGAAAAGATTGTGCAAATCACTACAATACAACCACCTTTCCAATGTTAGCACAAGTATGATGATCAATTTTTGCGAGGAGCTTCCTAGAGGTTAGTTTTCGACTTTGTCTAGTAACTCAACCAAAAATCCTATTCACAACTTAATAATGGTACATCTATGGATAACATCTAAACAATGTTCATCTCTTACAAGACTACCCACTATCATCATCAAGGGAGAAAGTGTGATAGTATGGTTTGTGTAGTATTATATGAACTTGAACTACACATTAATATCCACCTATGCAACTATGAATCAGCAATACCACTTTCCATTGCAATTATGATAGAAATAAGTGGGGATTATGCTAAACCATCATGTCATGGTTTACGCTCCAAGAGTTAGTACAAGAGATAAGTACTAGGGAGACTTTATACACCATCAATTGTATATGTACATATGTCCAACTATGTATATCTACACATACACTAACATCATTAAGATATGTGCAGACGCTACATGGTGCTTATCCCTTACCATTCTAAATTATCAAGTATAATGACTTCCTAGAACTTGCCTCTTTGTAGGTTCATTATCCTTATCCATTGGAAGTTTACAAATTAATAGTGAGGTCATGATTTGATAGCAAGGGTTGTTTTGTAGCCCAATTCTACAAAGTATTTTTTCATACCATAAATATCAATGTTAAGCGATAAAATATGTATTACAAAAAACCACTGAAACCATATTGAATTTATTGTATTGGGAGGATTCTTTAGAGACATATACCATAAAGTGGAGGTTGGACCATCAAATAATCTTCATAAATAAAGTCAATGCTTTAGTAAATAAAACTTACCACATCTGCACTAGTGTTGAACAATGCAACCTTTTCGTCTTTTTCACTACATTATGTTGGTGGTACCTAATACAATGGCCCCTAGTATTTATTACAACCTTATTTAATTTAATTTAGATATCAATGTCTAATAGTGGTCAAAGTTTTCCCATGTCATTGCAAGGAATACATGTAAAGAAAAAAAGGGGAAGACAAAAGCACATCCCAAGAAAAAAAAAACCTAAAAGAAGGTAGAAGAAGAAAATAAATGGGAAGCAACATCACAACAAGATGGAGAACTGTTGGAAACCTAACCTGCTTAGGGTTATGGAATTAGTCACTTGTGTAGGAATGTGAAAGGTCAAGTGATAGTGTAATAGTCGTTGGGAGTCCAAGAGACCTTGGAATATGAATCCAAAAGTTCAAGACTATGTATTTATACATGTATCATATTGATGAATCAAATGCACTACATACTTGTTTTTAATCTCGTGTGTCTAACAGTGGTATTAGTATGAGGAGCGTTGATAGTTTAGAAAGATTGTAGAGGTGCAATAGATGCTCTCAGAAGAGCACGACTAGAAGACTGGAGATTGCAGATATTGGAAAGACGCGTTGCACAAAATTAGCGTTTTGGATGAGGAAAAGAAGGCACTGGAGAGTTACTCTAGATTAGCGTAGTGTTTGCATGTATTAGGGTTTATGAGTTATATGCTTTAAGAGGAAATTTTCTAAGGAAAAGAATGGAACCTCCACAACAACATCATTACAAAAATGGATGGTAATGCAATGATAGATACCAACCAATGATAAAAGAATTTCAACTAGTGACAGAGACCAACGATGTGTGGAGATAGAAACGTATGAGAAGAGAGAGGCATGGTGAGGAGGCATTAAATATTAAAATGTATAATTGTAGCAGTGATAAATGTAATGCAGGATGGAGAAGACAATCATTCAGAGTGCTAGAGGTCAGATGATGTGCACCCAAGACAAATTGGCATGCAGACTGGAAGGAAGAGTTGAGATGCATTTCCTATACTTGAATATGGAGCTACCTCATTGAGTTGTTGCTGCTCTAACTATTGATATGAATCGAAATCATCATCTTCTTCAAAAATTTGTTTTTTCTAAAAAAGAACTAGTTTAAATTGTTGTCGAAGATTCTTTCGCTCAAGTTCATCATGAAGAAGTCGAGTCTGAGTTTGTAGTAGTGTTTCCTTGGCTTGTGAAACTTGCAAGCAAGTTACAACAGATTATAGAGTGGTTTTGTCAATGATGATTGTATTGTCCAAAAAAGAGAGGATTAGAGTGTTCAATAACTCTAACAGTTCCTCAACTCAAGCCGTAGATCAGAACTCACAAGGTTTCTTGCAACTCCACCCAATTTTTTTGTTGGAAGATACCAACATCAACACCACAGTGAATCATCCAACAATTTCACTGTTTCCACCCTCAATGGTTGTTATCTCTTGGTCTACCTCATCAATAGTGAATAGATAGATAGAATGGACTTGAAATACTCCTTGACAACCAGAGGAGGAAGAGGAGAAATCTGCTTTTCTAGATAAGTCTGCAAAGTTCAAAATGATATCGAAGCTTCTCTTGAAGTCACTCGTGTTTAATGGTAGAAGATGACACTAGTTTGTCTTTGGAATCTTTATTGTGGACGAACCATCAAGAACCATCACTTCAAATTGTACAACTCATTGTCCAACCCTAAATCCTTATTGAAGTGCACATTGAGATTAACCTTGGAAGGATTGATCTTGTGGAAACTCTTGACACTATGAGAGCGCATTCTATGACCTCATACTTGACTAGGGAACTCTCTCTCATTATCCATGACTGGATTCTAAAATCAAACAATGATGGTTATTTCATAAATTTGAAAATACAATTATAGGGAGAAGGTGTATCAATTTGTCTACATTGAATGCCACTTCATAGGAAGAAAGCATAGATGCATGTGCACAAATATTGTAACTGATTCACTTTGCACGAATCCCAGAGAAAAAACATTGTTTAAACATCACAAAGTGTTCTACCATTCCTGGAACAATTAATCAAATGAAAAAATGGCAGCGTCAATATATTCAGTAGGATGTGAAGAATGGAGGAGAGTGTAGGTGTTGAGTCATATGACAAAGTGGTTTTTCTGCAAGATCCAACAAAGAAGAAGTCACACTGAGCTTTTGAATACATCAGAGAAAGTATGATCACCATTCTGCATTCAGCTAAAAGATATGGTACACCATCATGAGGTATGATGTCAAGGAGGTAAACCCTAATCAAGGGTTAGTCATCTTATTGTCTTCGTGGTCCCAAATTCGATATTGTCACACCTTCTTAATCAATGCAAATGTTGTGAATTCCCGGAGTCACAAAGAAAAATAATGTTGGATAGAACAACTAGCGTAATGGCTTTCTCGTCAATGGTAGCAGAAAAAATAGTGGATTGAGCAGTCTTCTTGTTAAAGGAATTCACAATCCCAACTGTTATTTTAGAAGCAAGTGATTGTCCTCGTCAGATCCATTAACCGATGGAGAGAGCCCCAACACCAAGGCATGTGATAATCCATCTGGGGCCGCCTTTGGATGATGTTAATTCTAAATAATGCGCGGGAAGGGAATGGGTGGAAAACTTATGTTTATCCAACAAAGTGCATTATTGCTTGAAGAAATTGTTACTAAAAATACCAAAGTAACATAAAACAACCTCCTCTTTTTGAATGGGGACCATGAGTATGTTGTTTTTAATCCATATAGTGGCAATGATGATGATGTCGATTCAAATAAACAACCAGTGCAACAAAAACTCAATGAGCCAACTCCATATTCAAGTACAAATGAAGATCAAATTCCTCTTTCCAAGCCAGTCATCAGACCTTTGGAAGAAATCAGAAATAACATGCACATAACTAGTATCGAATATGAAAAGGATGTCACCTTTCAAAATCCAAATTACACCAAACCAATCCAGTTTCAAAGTGTTGGATTACTACAAGATGTTCACATTCACTTGCTCCAATTCAAGAGAAGATTCTGAAATGCCAACATTGTCAGCGAGTTGGCCACCTGAAAGATAAGTACTTTGATCTTCATCCTTGTAAGCATTGTAGAAAGCAGAATTGATCCAGATTATTTTCGACATGAAATGAGAGCGAAGATATAATAAAGAAATGTATAGAGATATCTCAGATATCCAATGATATAACATAAATGTATCAGAGATGCAACCATAAACACAAATATACAGTAATACACAATTTCTATTCATGTGCGAAATGTACATAACTGTAAAAATACAGAGTGAAAGACTCTCTAGAATGGCGACAGCTTATCTCTGAGAAGACATGTGACAGATACTCACATTTGTAAGAAGATGATTCTTACAATGAGGCTCCAAAGGCATTTTTAACATAAGTGAAATCCAAAACCCTAATCTCGGAAGATGAAAATCCAAAAGGTTTGGAGGCCCCTGATGGGGGTAGTAGATACGTCAACTTCTTGAGGGCGTAAATTTTTCATACGATCTCCATTTGGGGTGCTCGATACATCGTTGAAAAGATCTAACTGAGAATAATGATTTTCGAATGGCCCGGGTTAGTGACGTTATCAGTCACTTGGGCCTCAAATCCCCAAAAAATGTCATTTAGGATCTCAAAATGACCCCGAAAGTTTGGAACCCAAAAAATTGCCGAAAAATGACCAAGATGGAAAATTGTTTTTCGAGCTCGTGGAATAGGTGGGTGGCCACTAAAATACACATGGATCAATCCTACCTTCTTAGGAAGCAATGGTCTCCATTGCATTGAGTTCCCGAGGGAGAGGGGGAAGCGTTTGCTGAATCTGAATCTTGGTGAGTTGTTTTCCTTGCTAGAGACATCATGCTACTTGGTTTGTGAAAGGGTGTTAAGAACATGTTGCTGGAGGGGTTGAATCTGTTGAACTGATCGGGCTACATAAGATGTCTGTGTGTAGAAGGAATATTTTCTCTTTGCTGCAGTTTTTTCGACCCGCTTCTGTTGGCTAGAAGATGCTTGGGTCGAGGTTGTAGTGGTTGCAGTATCCTTCTATTCACCTTTTGAACAGATTCTGAAGAAGATGAATTTTGTAGTATGAGATACTACCTTGCGACACTGTTTAGGTGGGAAAGTAGTCAGAATTACCTATGGTATTCTGTAGAGATGACCCCTCAGAGTAACAATGACACTACAAGGTTGAGACTCATAAATAACATGACACTTCCACATATATGGTTGGCCTAAGAGAACATCACAAACATCTAGCAGGGAAACATCACATAATACCTCATCCTTGAAGGGTTGGATGCAGTATGAAAATCAAAACTGCTGGCTGACACAAAGATCTCGTCCCTGGAGAAGCCACCCAATGTTGTATGCCTACGGGTGTGGTGTTGTCGACAATACCAACTGTTTGACGACCTCTACTAAGATGAGGTTCTTCCAACTTCCGCTATCAACAATAAAATGCAACGGGGTCCCCTTCACCCACATCTGTGATTAAAAAAGGCGCTCCCCCTCTTCAGGATATGTTGGTACTTTTGGTGGAATTTCTACGGTCACAACAATAGTAGTGGGGTCTGTGTCGATGATCTGTCTTTTACCAGTATTTTCAGAATCAGATTCTGAATCAGGGTTCAGCTCCTTGTCTTTGATCTCGACCACCAATGACTGTTTTGAGCAACATTCATCAATGTTGTGCCAGGGGATTTTGAGGAAATCGCACCATTTTCTAGTGTCCTTCTTCTTCTTCCTGTGACCCTTATTTTCCTGTGGCTTAGATTGATTTTCAATAATCTATTTGTTAGGGCCATCTTTCTCATACTTTAGTTGTTGTGGATTTGCAGATATGAATTCCCATTTGTTCTGGTGCCTAAATTTCTTCTCAATTTTAACAACATATCGATATGAAGCACCAAGTGATGAGATATCCAGAAAATCCATTTTGGTTTGGATGTAGCTATGTAGAGCCCCATGGTATATAAAAACCAAATGTCTCTCAAAGTCTTTGATACCCATCTTGGTGCACAAGTTATGGAAGGTATTGGTGAACTCTGACACTGCTTGGCCCCTCTCTTGACACAGTGTGGTCCATCTCATGTACTAGTCTTCATAGTTTCCAACAGGGTAATATTGTTTCTTGACTGCATCCACAAAAAAATCCCAAGTGGGATCAACCCCATATATTTCAGACTCCTCTGTGGAAATTTTCTCCCAGTAGGTTTCCCACCAATGTTTGACACGAGGGAGACCCTTAAGGAGTGCGAAGGTGATCTTTTCCCTGTCAGAAAAATGGTGAACAAAGAAATAACCTTCTAGTAGATTTAACCATTTGTCAAGGCCATCCAAATCTATGACCTTCAAATACCGGAATATCAAAATTAACCTATACCTTGAAAGGCAAGATTCCTCCAAAGTGGCCACTTGATGAAGATGCGCCTGTTGTTATCGACAGACATTGAAGAATGTGGGAAAAATTCTCTATCATTTCATCCCTCTGTCACGTGAGATCTTACTCAAGCAACAGATTAATATAATATTCTGCTCCGTCATTTTTCTTTTCTTCTGCCATGGATGGTTTCTTGGGCATGCACGAGCGATTTTCCTCAAGAGAGAAAAGCTCGAGACCCAACTTTCTATACTCGGACCTTGTCGGGGAAATGCACTGAAAAACGATCAAGAGAAGCATGCTCTGATACCACTGATCCAGGTTATTTTCCACACAAAATGAGAGTGGAGATATAATAAAGAAATGTACAGAGATATCTTGGATATCCAATGATATAACAAAAATGTATTGGAGATGCAACCATAAACACAGATATACAATAATACACAATTTCTATTAATGTGTGAAATGTATAGAGATATCTCGGATATCTAATGATATAACAGAAATGTATCAGATATGCAACCATAAACACAAAGATACAATAATACACAATTTCTATTAATGTGCGAAATGTACAAAACTGTAAAAATACATAGTGAAAGACTCGCTAGAATGGTGGCAACTTATCTCTGAGAAGATATGTGACGTCTAATCGCATTCAAAAAAAGATGATTCTTACAATGAGGCTCCAAAGGCCTTTTAAACATAAGTAAAATCCAAAACCCTAACCCCAGAAGATGAAAATCCAAAAGGTTTGCGGGCCCCCGATGGGGGTAGTTGATACGTCAACTTCCCGGGGGCATAACGTTTGCATACGATCTCTGTTTGGGGCGCTTCATACATCGTTGGAAAGGTCTAACTGAGAAGAATTTTTTTTGATTAGTCCAGGTTAGTACCTTTTTCATTCACTTGGGCCCCAAATCCCCAAAAAACATCGTTTAGGGCTTCAAAACGGCCCCAAAAGTTTGGAACCTGAAAAACTATCGAAAAACTACCAAGATGGAAACTTGTTTTTCAATTCCGTGGAATAGGTGGGTGGCCACTGATATCCACCTAGATCAAGAATCATCATTTAGAAATTGATTTTAACAACAAGAAATATGCAAGAGTAAAGAACCACTATGGGTGGATCACTTCTTGACAATGATCATCAATAGTCAAGAATATATGTCATTCATACCGATGAATCCATTATCGAGTATTGACACATATTGTAGTGAAAGGATTTTTGTCTTCTCACCTTGTATTTGATAGGGGGAAAAACATCATCGATTGAAATTTAGGATTCAAGTTTCGAAGTCCCATCAATCGAGTAGTAACAATGAAGCGTGATAAGTGAGCGTGATCGGTTTGTGGTTTTCCTTAAACCACCACTTAGTAGAGGACCTTCAACTTATGCTAGAAAATGGTTAGTGTTTTTACTTAAACCTCCACTTAGTAGAATACTTACAGCTTCAGCTACAAAACATTTTAGGGTCATATTTAAACCAACATTTGAGAGCACTTCCAATTAGTAGAAGACATCAACTTCTAGCTTTTAGCTAACTTAGGAAACATTTCAGAAACCTTTGAGCCCTAGAGCCAGGTTCCAAAGTTTGTGGTCATCCATAAACCACCATATTGGTTTGTGGTCTTCCTTAAACCACCACTACCATTTAATAGAACACATCATCTTCTATTATCCATTTGGTTTTTGGTCATCCCAAAACCACTACATTCAGAGAGCACATTCAACCATCGACAACTGCCCACTTCCAAATTTCAGTTGTACACTTATTGGGGGTCATATGGTCACCGAAATATGTTTACCCAAATGATGTAAAAAGAGTTACTATTGAAGGTATTATCACTTTAAGAGTCACCCTAGACTGTAGATCATGTGATCTTGGTAACATACAAAGAATTTAAATTAAAAACTTGAAAGATAAAATTTAAAGTTATATGGATCAGACCATAAGGATAATCAGATTCATCTACCGTACACATTCCCAACTATATCCTTCAACAAAAGTGGCCCTAGTAACTTCAGATCAACAAATAGGCTATATGAAAGTATGGAAAGAAATAAAACTGTGAAGGAATGAATTAGAAATACATTAGGATATCATTGGTAGTCAATACACAGTAAAGAGATCACTGCCTTGATAGACCTTGACCCACAAACACAACAATGAATCCTTCATTTGATCATTTCATGAGAAAAAAGAAATAAAAGAATCAAGCATTCATTGAATACTATCAAAGCATTGACAAGAGTATGGAAAATAAAAAATACTGATCATTATTAAAAGGGAATCACAAGTCTGAAAAAGATACAGAGAAAGAAAAATACACAGTGATAACCACTGCGAGTTCCTTTGGGTCGAAAGACCCCCCTCTTAGCTCATTCCAAACCTTCTATTCTCTTGTACCATGAAATATATAACACTATAGGTCCTTTCCAGCTCACCATTTCAAACTCCAACCCATTTCCCAAAATAGAAACAATTACAAACAGAAAATGACACATTTTAACTGATTTCCTTGTTTTCAGGAGGCAAAATTATAAAAAAATAGGATTCAAAATGCCACCTATAATTCTCAAACCATAATATCTATGTACAATATGAGAACAATTTTTGTAGATAAACTCATTCTAAATAAAAACCTCTCGGTTTCTTGAAATTCATTTCTATCTTTTTGGAATATGTGTTGCAAACACATGTCTCAAACATGAAATCATGAAAACTGAAAAATAGGGCTGAAAGATTCCTTCAAATCTCTCAATACGTGACACCTGTGTGAAAAATGAAAAAGGTTAATGTTCTTGGGTCTGTGATTGACAATACATTCCTTTGAATTTTGAAAATTCATCCTGGTTCACACAGAAATCATCTTGGAAGTCAAATGGTCAACATTACCAGTTCGCAGCGCCAATGCTGCGAAATTTCATGTAGCAACCTATTTTATTTTTTTAAAGCTTTAATACCTCAAAAATTATGTTAGGAGTCAAGACATGCTGCAAAACGCCATTATCTTTATATATAATCGTTTAAGGATGAATTTGAAAGGATGAAAAATATGAAAGTGTCAACAGTCCTAGAACAGAGTGTTTGGAAAACATTTCACAACGCTAATATGAAAACCAACCAAAATCCATTTCTCAACCCTCAAACATGATGTACACTCTCATGGAGTACCAGGTGGATCTAGGCTTGATGATGACATCTTTTAATTAGCACATGGGTTTCTGCAAGCTTTCCAACCTCCAACTCTCTCCTTCATCTAGTTCCCAGCGAAGTTCGCAACATCTCATTCAAACAAGATTTGCATGCTTCGAGGAGAATGTTAGGATGCACAAAGACTTGATCCATGAAAATTGTTAAAAATAGGCTCTGAAAATAATGAAATCCCTTAGCATGAAAAAAAGTTAATGATGGAAATGAATGAATAGAGCACATGAGTACACTGCGAACTCTCCTAGTGAATTGGGAGCACATACAACTGTCTTTAACTTGACATTTAAACAAATGGATGATGACAAAGAGAACCTTTTATACAACTGAGAGGTGACATGTCACAGTAATGATGTAAAAAACCAAAGGTATGACTCATGGGGCTTCTTACAATCGACTCATGGGGCTTCTTACAATTGACTCATAGGGCTTCTTACAATCTTATGTGTTAACATCTTGCTCCACAGGGGATGGCATGCTCCATGTGAGCTACCAAGAACATGCAATTTCAGTTGCCTTATCCATTGGGCTATGGAGTCATCTATGCAACCAACCTCTGAAACACTACCAAAATATACCACTTATTTAAGAAAACTGACTGATAAACCTGCTGCAAACCGAAGGAAATAAAATGTTCGAGAACCAATCTTATTTCCTATACTACCCTACCTCTAACCAGATCTCCAATTTGATTAGGTAAAGGAAGAATTTAACATCAACCATTAAAGTAATTTTTAGACTGAAATGATCTCGTCTCTGCTACTAATTAATAAATAACAACAAGAACATAACAACAATGATATAGAATCTTTTAGAAATCCATACTCACCCATGAATGTTGGTGAAATAATGAAATCTAAAACCTTTAGAGAATCTAAAAAATATGACTCCAATAGAGATGCAACTGGATCCTCAAATACATAATTCAAAATGTGTTGATTTAGAAAAGACAACTGCTCATGCATACCTTCTCCTTCGCTTGAAAATAAATAACCTTCTTGTCCTTTCAAGATCAACTCTTGATCATCAAGAGAGACAATTTCTTCTCCAGAATAATGATCATAAGATAATTGTACAACATGATTTAAAACTTATTGAAAATGATCAACTAAGAACATGTAATTATCTATACAATCATTTGTTAGTGTATACTCAAAATGTTTTCGAAACTGATTATAAGCATAATGTTCATCCCGATCCATAGAAAAATCTAAATACTTTGAAGAAACTGCCAAATGTTGTCCCAAATCAGATTCGTACTTACATTCTTGCTGCTCCAAATCTAAAATATACTCACAGTCTTATTGTTCATGTGCGTGCAGATTTTCAAAGTATGCTTGATCTCAAATCCTCTTGCAAGCCCGGATGTTCTCCTTGGCTTCTTTAACATCCTCAAACAAATGTCTTGAAGATGAAGATTTCCTTTCTCTCAAGAGAAGGACAAGATCTGGATGTTGAGCCATTACATAGTATACTATGGTAGTAGTCTCGGAAGGTCAGATTTCTAATGGCATGCTATGATAAACACTATAAAACCTCATGTTGAAGACAACCAAAGCTTCTTCTTCCCCTCTCCTCAAAGCATTAAAATCAGCCAAGTACTGATCAAGGGACTTGTTCTAATCCCTACACTTTAAAAAGGTATTGTATAGCTTGATCCAAAAACCAATAGAATCGACTCCCAAACCTTTAAACCACACAACAACATCTCCAAACAAAGATTTGGAGAACAACCTCATTGTAAAATCTTCATGTACTACCTCAAACTAATAAACAAAGATCTCAAAGGCTCTCAAATGCCTCTCGGATGTAAGATGATCCTCTCCAGAAAACCGGGGAAGATACTTGAAGAAGTCAAGAGGGTAAGGATGAAGATAAGATGGACAACAATGGGCTGATTCTAGTTTGGACAACAATGGGCTGAAAATGAGATTTAACAAACTGAAGGCAAGTCTCAACAGTAATAGCAGAAGGTGATAAGATCTGAGAAGGAGATAAATCAGTTTCATCATCCTCACGGTTACAAGGCTGATCAGATTCATGAAGGACTTGAATACATACATCATCTTTCTGAATAGGTTGATGTGAGAAGACATGATCAACATCTATAACACAAATAGTATGTAGATCTTATTCTTCCAAGGAAGGATATTAAAAGAAGACTTATGATCATTCGAATAGAAAAAACATAAGATAATCCTCTTTATACGTAAATGGAAAGAGAGAAATAAACTGATAAAGAAAAACAAGAGTTCATGGAGAAGACTCATGAAATGATACCTGGTTTTTCCCTTCCATATGGTCATCTTTCGGTCAACAGGATCCTTCCTCCAGTGGATTATTTGAATGTGGAGTCACCAAGTAGATGATTATAGTCAATTTCTATGTTGTTTTGTCTAACAATAAATAATAACAATGACATTTTGACTAATAAGGTTTTGGTTATTGAAGGTTATTTGATCACCAAATGATGTGAAGAGATTTACAATTTAAGGAGTAATTGAAAATAATAATTACAATAATTTCTAAAAATAAAAATTTATGGGGATATAATATTTAAAAAAATAAAATAGTTAATATTCTTGATAATAGTAAATGTTTTTGGTGATAAACATTATTTCCTCAAATGATGAAAATTAAGATTCATCCTCTCACAACAAGATTATAATTCCTGTTCACTCAAATTGGATCAAGGCTAGGCTTAGCACTTAGACTCTTACGATTCTTTTTTTAAATAAATTTATTTTCTAGTTTCAATTCATGTAGATAATGATTCATCCTCAATTGAAAACAACAAACAATAATTTACTGGATTTTTCTATTATCTTAATTTCACTATTTCTATTTCTAATGGCCCCATAATTTATTTTCTGGTTCTGGTCCATTCGTACTCAACAAGTGGCAAGCAACTTGAATTAACTTTAGGTGGGTGCAAGTAAAGTATATGTCCCTCCAAAATGGCCCCATCTTGTTTTTCTTAGAATTTGACTGGACCCTAGTTAAGAGGTTTGGATGCCAATCATTCCACGTTAGTATCAATGTGGTCCCATTTCCATTGGGATTCCAACGCAATTCTGATCGGAATCAATGCCACATTTGTAACTTTCATAATGTCTCGCGGGAAAGGGCCTTTTGCAGTTTCGTAAAGATGAAAGGAATCTTTGCAGGGGAATCTTTACAATGACATCAGCCCTAAAGTCTTAGTGTTGGGAAGATTCTTTATAGATGGCTTCTAATCCTTTTAAAGGGCACTGAAATATAATAATGACTCTAAGAATATTTACCTAAACTATGTACATTTTTACGTTAAAGCAAAATTCGTTTGGTGAAGGCCATTTATTCTTCTCCAAATTTCATTAAATATCAGTTTCTTTTGTAGATTGATGGTTTCTTATTTTTCTCAATGTTTCATACTATTTTTTCTTTTAAATTAATAAAAAAAATATATCTCTTTTAAAAATAATGTATAAAAAAAAATAATTTATTATTTCTAAATTTATTCAATCAAATTAGATGTGTATTCAAATCTAATATCAAATTATAATAATTTTAAGTTTTGAACTTTTGATTAGAAGTCATTTATTTTTCTTATTACTAGATACAATCTTCTCATCTAAATTAATGTAAAAAGTAAATATTAATTTTATTTTTAAATGTTACATATTCTTTGTTTTTCATTTGTTAACATTTATTCTAAGACTCTTTTAAAGGACCCTATTTTGCAGGATTTTAGGTATGCACACGAAGTCCATGCCAACGCACCCTCAAACCAATGCGTTAGCTCATTGAGATGAGCCAAGTTGTAGATAGTTGTAACTATTTGAAATGATAATGTAACAACTCCATGGTATTAATATTTGATTGAGATTATGAGTGTTGGGGTTTGGTACATGTTAAGGTTGGATATTATATGTTAATATTTTGTGTGGAGGAAGAAGAAATTAGAGCTTGAAATTCCTTATGAGTATCATAGGAGACATAAGAAATTATATGACTTATTTTATGGATTGTAATGGAAATGAACATAATGTGACTCTCCTTCTCATATTTTGCTTATTTCTTATATGTATGTTATTGCTCAAACTCTCACCTAAGAAGAAAAGTCCCAATTTCAATGGGAAAGTCTAAAGACAACTTTTAGGCAAGCCACCCACTCTCACCTGGTTGCCTTGCCTCACTCTTCACACTAAGGAAAGGAGGTATCCTATTCTGGAGGGAATCCCTATAGTCAATCTTGCTAAACTGGTTGTACAAGTGAGAGGTGAAATAAATTGTTTTTAGTATTCTTACCCCAACAATCAATTTTAATCTTAATAATTGTGAGTTAGATGTGATGCAAAGAATAATAATTTAACTTATCAGAGATAAACCAAAATGTGCAAGTTCAAGATGTGCCATGCCAAATGATCAGACATTTTCCAAACACACAAAGACTTGTAAATGGAATACTGCAATCACAAGATGATAATCAATGCTGGATATGATAATTCATTAACCATCAATGTAGAAAACAATTCAAGAATGAGTTTTAGAAAATCGTTTCTCAAAACAAATATATATGAGAAGTCGTTGCTCGTTGCTCAAAACAAATATATTCGAGAATGAGTTTTAGAAAATCGTTGCTTAAAACGTATAGATTAAATCGGAAAATGACCATTTATACCATAATTTTCCTCAACAAATTAAATGTAGCATGAGTTTAAAAGAGACTGTAAATGCTAACTCCATCTCCACACGTGTGTTTAAGATGTTATTTTCCATGACAACATAGTATTATTTTCCAGCCAATTTTGTTGGTCACAAATTATGAACTATTTAGGTTAAACTTGTGAATTTAGGAAGAAGTTCCAGATCTATTTCCATTGAAAATTTCACTAGTACAATTTAAACTTCAGTGCAACTGAAATGAGATTTACCATCATCCATGGAAATGAGGTCAGATTCGATTAGATTAAATGATGTGTGAAAGTTTAGTTAAAGAAGGAAAATAATACATATTTGTTACCATAGATTTGTGAATGAGGTCATGTCACAATGAAACCATCTTGGAAGTATTACATTTAATTCATTAAATGTCCAATAACATCCACATGTTTGTTAGTATTTCGAGCATGAAAAATATGTTTAACATATGAGCAGATCCATCATCAACATATTGTCATATTCCTCATTCTTTTAGGTGTAAACCAGAGAGTAATTTGGTGATAAAGTGTAGCATTTTATGGCAATGTAAAATTACCAAGATAGTAATGATGTTTGTATGGTTAAAGAATTCAAGTGGATTCCACATTAAACCGTTTAACTGGAAAAGTAGGAAATTAAAGTGTGGTTATGAAGAAAAACCACTTTTTGTAAATTAATTAAATCTGAAGTATAACACTATTGGAAGCAGAAATTCAAATTAAAGTGTGATTATGAAGAAAAATAGTTTTTTGTAAACTAATTAAATCTGATGTATAGCACCATTGGAAGCAGAAATTCAAATACAAAAAACTAAGCTTCTAGATCATGAATTTAAACTAGTAAGGTGAGGCTAATCATGGACTAAATGATGAGTTGTTGACCCATTTTGTGCATCAATTTAGCATGTAGATATGTTTTAACCACAGATTTGATTTAGGTTTTAAGAAAATAGCACTAGACCTGCTCTAAACCATGATGTAATGATGATATAAATAAGCAAAATTATGTAACCCTTGTTCAACAATAGATTCCAAAAGTGCAACATTAAGGTTAATGAGTGAATATTTGAAGGTTTATTTAGTACAAGAAAGTTATCAAAGATTGAATCATGTGAAACATCTAAGATATAAGTGTCCCAAATACGTCAAACCCTCACCGGCCATTGCAAAGAAACATCAAGTCTAACTAGATCTGAAATATTAACCTAAAGATTTGAAAAAAATTGGAACCTAGATCAACTAATTTAGCTTCAAACCCTAGAATGCCCTTCAAACAAACTAAAGGAAAATTAAAATTTAAAAGTGGGTGAGAAAGAAATAAAGAAGCATTCTAATGCTTGACTTCCACTTGGGTTGTGGGGTCACACTTGGCCTCTCTTGAAACTATATCCTTGTATTAGACTTTTGGATTCCACGCAACCATTAGGTGTACTTAGTAAATTTCCCAAGAAATACTTGGATGCTTCAAATTGTTATTGGGGAGATGACTTTGTTTTTCAAAGCTCTCTTAAGTATCAAAGGGTACCCCCTATTTTATCCTAGAGTAAGAATTAAAAATTAAACAAAGACTTGCTAGACTCAATGCTCTAGATTTAGAAATAAATGACTAAAGAATGTAAGAAATCACTAAGTGATTATCTTACAAGATCCTTTAGTTGTATCAAGATGCTCCTCATGTGGTCTATTCTAGCTCCTTGATCCAAGGAAACCTATTGCATACAAACACTCTTGATATTCCTAGATAAGAAAAAAAACTCTCAAGAAATAAACCAAGATAGAAAGCAATACAAGCACAAGTGAAACACATGTTTTTTTCTCTTATACTCCAACTAGTTATAAATAAAGAGGAGCCCTTCTTATATAGATAATGTGCCTCACTAAACCATGTGTTGGATACAAAATCATGAGCCAATACAACCTCAACATAGGCGCTCTAGTAAAACCATGGGTAAACACAAGAGGCACCCTCAAAAATATCAACAAAACCTCCTAATGAAGTGCACCCTTGTGAATGAAGTGTAACTACCCACACATGAGTTCATAGAAGGTTTCAAAACAAGTGTACCTTCTTAACCAATCACATCAAGAGTGGAATAAATCTCAACCAATCACCAAGAAACATGGAATAAAAGTTTGCATGTTTTCAATCTTAGTCTACTTAGGCCCTATAATTAATAAACCATTTTATTACTCGAAATGGTTAAAAGTTAGCATGATAACTCACAAAATAAACTTTCAAACCTATCATGTCTATCTAGGTCTAACAACTATCACATCAATGAGTCAATAGTAATTACAAATATGCAATTAATAAAAGAAGGTAAGTGTAATAATAGTGATTGTAGAATGCAAATGATTTTAAACAAATAATAATAATACATAAATAAATAACAAGTAAAGAATAGTAATTT
>JZKD02S0723180.1:159537-180990 GCA_000966675.3 Picea glauca
ACCATTCTAGCGAGTCTTTCACTCTGTATTTTTACAGTCTCTGTACATTTCTTTCATTAATAGAAATTGTGTATTACTGTATATCTATGTTTATGGTTGCATCTATGATACATTTATGTTATATTATTGAATATCTATGATATCTCTGTGCATTTCTTTATTATATCTCCGATATCATTTCGTGCCGAAAATAATCCGGATAAATGGTATCAGAGCAGATTGCTCTTGATCGTTTTTTCAGTGCATTTTCCCGACAAGGTCCAAGTATAGCAAGTTGGGTCTCAAGCTTGTCTCTCTTGAAAACAATGTCTCTCGCACACCCAAGAAACCCTCAATGGTGGAAGAAAATAAAAATGACAGAGCAAACGATCCTATCAGTCTGTTGCTTGAGCAAGCTTTCACGCAACAGAGGGCCGAAATGATGGAGAATTGTTCCCACATCCTTCAACGCCTGTCGATAGAAACAAGCGCATCTTCATCAAGTGGAAACTTTGGAGGCACCTCACCTTTCAAGGTACAAGTTAATTTTTATATTCCTATATTTGAAGGACAAATAGATGCGAAAGCCCTAGACAAATGGTTAAATCTGCTAGAAGGTTATTTCTATGTTCACAAATTTTCCGACAAAGAAAATATCACCTTCGCACTCCTTAAATCTCTCCCCCAAGTCAAACATTGGTGGGAAACTTATTGGGAGTAGATTTCCACAGAGGAGTCTGAAATATATGGGGCCGATCCCACTTGGGATTTTTTTGTGGATGCGGTAAAGGAACAATATTACCCTATTGGAAACTATGAGGACCAGTACATGAGATGGACCACACTACGACAAGAGAGGGGCCAAGCAGTTCCAGAGTTCACCAATACCTTCCATAACTTCTGCACCAAGTTGGGTATCAAAGACTTCGAACGACATTTGGTTCTGAAATACCGTGGGGCTCTACATAGATACATCGAAACTGAAATGGATTTTCTAGACATCTCATCACTCGGTGCTGCCTATCGATATCCTGTTAAAATCAAGCAGCAATTTAAGCACCAGAACAAACGAGATTTTGGTTCTGCAAATCCGCAACAACCAAAGTATGAGAAAGACGTCCCTAACAAACAGTCTCCCGAAAACCATTTCAAGACACAGGAAAAGAAGGGTCACAGGAAGACAAAGAAGGACACAGGAAAATGGTGCGATTTCCACAAAATCCCTTGGCACAACAATGATGAATGTCACTCAAAATAGTTATTGGTGGTCAAGATCAAAGACAAGGAGATGAACCCTGATTCATAATCTAATTATGAAAATACTGGTAAAGGACAGATCATTGACGCAAACCACACTGCTATTGTTGTGACCACAACAATTCAACCAGAAGAACCAACAGATCCTGAAGAGGGGGAGCGCCTTTTTCATTCACATATGTGGGTGAAGGGGACCCCGTTGCATTTTATTGTTTATAGCAGAAGCCAGAAGAACCTCATCTCAGCAGAGTTCATCAAACAGTTGGGATTGTCGACAACACCACACCCGCAACCATACAACATCGGGTGGCTTCGCCAAGGAGGAGATCTTCATGTTAGCCAGCAGTGTCGATTGTCATATGGTATCCAACCCTTCAAGGATGAGGTATTATGTGATTTCCCCCCCCCTGGATGTCTGTGATGTTCTCTTGGGCCAACCATATATGTGGAAGCACCATCCTATTTATGAGTCTCAACCCCGTACTGTCATTGTTACTTTGGGGGGTCATCTCTACAGAATACCAGAGGTAGTTTCGACTACTGTTCCACTTAAAAAGTGTCACAAGGTAGTATCTCATACCGCAAAATTCAGCTTCTTCACAATTTGTTCAAAAGGAGAACAAAAGGACACTGCAACCACTATAGCCTTGCCCCAAGCACCTTCTATCCAACAGAAGCAGATCGACATGGTTGCAACAAAGTGAAAATATTCCTTCTACACACTGTCCTCTCATGTATCTCGACTTGTTGAACAACCTCAACCTCAACAGATTCGTGACATACTTCCACAAACTGAGCAGCACAAAGTCTCCAGCAAGACAAGCAGCTCACCAAGATGCAGATTCAACAAATGCTTTTCCCTCTCCCCCGAGAACTCAACGCAATGGATACCATTGCTTCCTAAGGAAGGAGGATTGATCCAGGTGGATATTGGTGGCCACGTACCTTTTCCAACTGGCTCAAAACAAATTTCTGGCAATTTTGGCAATTTACTATTTTTAACAGGTTTTAACTTTCGGGGCCATTTTGAGGTCCTAAATGAAGGTTTTTCGAGATAAAGGTTCTCAAATATAGTCAAAGGTATGATTGAGCCCCCAAAATTAATCTCCTCGATGATACCTTTCCAATGAGCTATCATACAGCTAAAATGGAGATCGTATGCAAAAGTTACGACCCGAGAAAGTTGATGTACTAACTTACCCAAATGAGGCCCACATGACTTTTGGTGCTTCATCTCCTAGGGTTAGGTTTCTGGATGCCTAGGGTTTTTGTCATTCCTTCTTATTGTAGAAATTCCTTTAGAGCCTCATTGTAACCATCTTCTTGTGAATGCGAGTAGTCATCACATCTCTTCTCAGAGATAAGCTGCCACCATTCTAGCGAGTCTTTCACTTTGTATTTTTACAGTCTCTGTACATTTCTTCCATTAATAGAAATCATGTATTACTGTATATCTGTGTTTATGGTTACATATTTGACACATTTATGTTATATTATTGAATATCTATGATATCTCTATGCATTTCTTTATTATATCTCCAATCTCATTTTGTGTCGAAAATAATATGGATTAGTGGTATCAGAGCAGGCTGCTCTTGATCATGTTTTTAGTGCATGTCCCTAACGAGGTTCGAGTATAGCAAGTTGGGTCTCGAGCTTGTCTCTCTTGAAGAAAATTTCTCTTGCACAACCAAGAAACCCTCAATGGCAGAAGAAAAGAAAAATGACGGAGCAGATGATCCTATCAGTCCGTTGCTTGAGCAATCTCTCACGCAACAGAGGGACGAAATGATGGAGAATTTTTCCCACATCCTTCAATGCCCTCAGATAGAAACAAGCACATCTTCATCAAGCGTCCACTTTGGAGGCACCTCGCCTTTCAAGGTACAAGTTAATTTTGATATTCCTATATTTGAAGGACAGATAGATGTAGAAGCCCTAAACAAATGGATAAATCTGCTAGGAGTTTATTTCTTTGTTCACAAATTTTCTAACAAAGAAAATATCACCTTAGCACTCCTTAAAGCTCTCCTCTATGTCAAACATTGGTGGGAAACTTATTGGGAGCAGAGTTCCACGGAGGAGTCTGAAATATATGGGGCCGATCCCACTTGGGATTTTTTTGTGGATGCGGTAAAGGAACAATATTACCCTATTGGAAACTATGATGACTAGTACATGAGATGGACCACAATATGGCAAGAGAGGGGACAAGAAGTTTCGAAGTTCACCAATACCTTCCATACCTTGCGCAACAAGCTAGGTATCAAGGACTCTGAATGAGATTTGGTTCTGAAATACCGTGGGGCTCTACACAAATACATCCAAACTGAAATGGATTTTCTGGACATCTCATCACTCGGTGTTGCCTATCGATATGTTTTTAAAATAGAGCAGAATTTTAAGCACCAAAACAAACAAGATTTTGGTTTTGCAAATCCACAACAACCAAAGTATGACAAAGACGTCCCTAACAAATAGTCTCCTGAAAACCAGTCCAAGACACAGAAAAAGAAGGGTCACGGGAAGACAAAGAAGGACACCGGAAAATCGTGCGATTTCCAGAGAATCCCTTGGCACAACACCGATGAATGTCGCTCAAAAAAATCATTGGTGGCTGAGATCAAATACAAGGAGCCAAACTCTGATTCTGAAAATACTGGTAAAGCACAGATCATTGATGCAAACCCCACTGTTATTGTCGTGACCACAACAATTCAACCAGAAGAACCAACAAATCCTGAAGAGGGGGAGCACCTTTTTCATTCATAGATGTGGGTGAAGGGGACCCCACTGCATTTTATTGTTGATAGTGGAAGCCAGGAGAACCTCATCTCAACAGAGGTCGTCAAACAGTTGGGATTGTCAACAACACCACACCCGCAGCCATACAACATTGGGTGGCTTCACCAAGGAAGAGATCTTCATGTCTTCCAATAGTGTTGATTTTCATATGATATCCAGTCCTTCAAGGATGAGGTATTATGTGATGTTGCCCCACTGGATGTCTGTGATGTTCTCTTGGGCCAACCATATATGTGGAAGAGCCATGTTGTTTATGAGTCTCGACCCCGTAGTTTCATTGTTACTTTGGGGGGTCATCTCTACAGAATATCAGAGGTAGTTCTGACAACTGTTCCACCTAAAAAGTGTCACAAGGTAGTATCTCATACTGCAAAATTCAACTTCTTCACAATCTATTCAAAAGGAGAACAAAAGGACACTGCAACCACTAGAGCCTTGCCCCAAGCACATTCTATCCAACAGAAGCAGATTGACAAGGTTGCAGCAAAGCAAAAATATTCCTTCTAAACACCGTCCTCTCATGTATATCGACTTGTTGAATAGCCTCAACCTCAACAGGATCGTGACATACTTCCACAAACTGAGCAGCGCGGCATCTCCAACAAGACAAGCAGCTCACCAAGATGCAGATTTAACAAACGCTTTTACCTCTCCCTCAGGAACTCAACGCAATGGATTCCATTGCTTCCTAAGGAGGGAGGATTGATCTAGGTGGATATAGGTGGCCACCCACCTTTTCCAACTGGCTCAAAACAATTTTCTAGCAATTTTGGCAATTTACTATTTTTAGCAGGTTTTAACTTCCGGGGCCATTTTGAGGGCCTAAATGAAGGTTTTTCGAGATCCAGGTTCTCAATGATAGTCTAAGGCATGATTGAGCCCCCAAAATGAATCTACTCGACAATACCTTTCCAACGAGCTATCATACACCTAAAACGAAGATCATATGCAAAAGTTACGACCCTGGGAAGTTGATGCACTAACTTACCCAAACGGGGCCCACATGATTTTTGGCTCTTCATCTCCTAGGGTTAGGTTTTTGGATGCCTAGGGTTTTTGGCATTCCCATTTATTGTAAAAAGTCCTTCAGAGCCTCATTGTAAACATCTTCTTGCGAATGCGAGTGGCCATCACATCTCTTCTCAGAGATAAGATGCCACCATTCTAGCGAGTCTTTCAATCTGTATTTTTATAGTCTCTGTACCGTTCTTTCATTAATATAAATCATGTATTACTGTATATCTGTGTTTATGGTTTCATCTCTAATACATTTCTATTATATTATTGAATATCTGTGATATCTCTGTGCATTTCTTTATTATATCTCCGATCTCATTTCGTGCCGAAAATAATCTGGATCAGTGGTATCAGAGCGGGCTACACTTGATCATTTTTTTAGTGCATGTCCTTGACAAGGTCTGAGTATAGAAAGTTGGGTCTCAAGCTTATCTCTCTTGAATACAATCACTCTCGCACACCCAAGAAACCCTCAATGGTGGAAGAAAAGAAAAATGACGGAGCAGACGATCCTATCAGTCTGTTGCTTGAACAAGTCTCACGCAACAGAGGGACGAAATGATGGAGAATTTTTCCCAGATCCTTCAATGCCTACCATTAGAAACAAGTTCATCTTCATCAAGAGGCCACTTTGGAGGCACCTCTCCTTTCAAGGTACAAGTTAATTTTGATATTCCTATATTTCAAGGACAGATAGATGCAGAATCCCTAGACAAATGGTTAAATCTGCAAGAAGGTTATTTCTCTGTTCACAAATTTTCCGACAAAGAAAATATCACCTTCACACTCCTTAAAGCTCTCCCCCATGTCAAACATTGGTGGGAAACTTATTGGGAGAAGAGTTCCACAAAGGAGTCTGAAATATATGGGTCCGATCCCACTTGGGATTTTTTTGTGGATGTGGTAAAGGAACAATATTACCCTATTGGAAACTATGAGGACCTGTACATGAGATGGACCACACTGCGGAAAGAGAGGGGCCAAGCAGTACCAAAGTTCACCAATACTTTCCATACCTTGCACACCAAGCTGGGTATCAAAGACTTCGAACGACATTTGGTTCTGAAATATCGTGGGGCTCTACACAGATACGTCCAAACTGAAATGGATTTTCTGGACATCTCATCACTCGGTGCTGCCTATCAATATGCTGTTAAAATCGAGCAGAAATTTAAGCACCAGAACAAACGAGATTTTGGTTTTGCAAATTTGCAACAACCAAAGTATGACAAAGACGTCCCTAACAAACAGTCTCCAGAAAATCAGTCCAAGGCATAGGAAAAGAAGGGTCACGGGAAGACAAAGAATGACACTGAAAAATGGTGCGATTTCAATAAAATCCCCTGGCACAACACCGATGAATGTCGCTCAAAATAGTCATTGGTGGTCGAGATCAAAAACAAGGATCGAAACCCTGATTCAGAATCTGATTATGAAAATACTGGTAAAGGACAGATCATTGACGCAGACCCCACTACTATTTTCGCAACCACAACAATTCAACCAGAAGAACCAACATATTTTGAAGAGGGGGAGCACCTTTTTCATTCACAGATGTGGGTGAAGGGGACCCGACTGCATTTTTTTATTGGAAGTGGAAGCCAGAAGAACCTCATCTCAGTAGAGGTTGTCAAACAGTTGGGATTGTCGACAACACCATACCCACAACCATACAACATCAGGTGGCTTTGCCAAGGACGAGATCTTCGTGTCATCCACCAGTGTCGATTGTCAGATGGTATCTATCCCTTCAAGGATGAGGTATTATGTGATGTTTCCCCACTGGATGTCTATGATGTTCTATTGGGCCAACCATATATGTGGAAGCGCCATGATGTTTATGAGTCTCAACCCCGTACTGTCATTGTTACTTTGGGGGTTCATCTCTACAGAATACCAGAGGTAGTTCTGACTACTGTTCCACCTAAAAAGTGTTGCAAGGTAGTATCTCATACTGCAAAATTCAGCTTCTTCACAATCTCTTCAAAAGGAGAACAAAAGGACACTGCAACCACTACAACCTTGCTCAAAGCACCTTCTATCCAACAGAAGCAGATCGACAAGGTTGCAACAAAGTGCAAAGATTTCTTCTACACATTGTCCTCTCATGTATCTCAACTTGTTGAACAGTCTCAACCTCAACATGTTCGTGACATACTTCCACAAACTGAGCAACACGACATCTCTAGCAAGACAAGTAGCTCACTAAGATCCAGATTCAACAAACGCTTTTCCCTCTCCCCAGAGAAATCAACATAATGGATACCATTTCTTCCTAAAGAGGGAGGATTGATCCAGGTGGATATCGGTGGCCACCCACCTTTTCCAATTGGCTCAAAATAGTTTTCTGGCAATTTTGACAATTTACTATTTTTAGCAGGTTTTAACTTCCAGGGCCATTTTGAGGGCCTAAATGAAGGTTTTTTGTGATTGATGTTTTCAATGATATCCAAAGACATGATTGATCCTCCAAAATGAATCTCCTTGATGATACCTTTTCAACAAGCTATCATATGCCTAAAATGGAGATCGTATGCAAAAGTTACGACCCCTGGAAGTTGATGTACTAACTTACCCAAATGGGGCCCACATGACTTTTGGCGCTTCATCTCCTAGGGTTATTTTTTTGGATGCCTAGGGTTTTTGGCATTCCTGCTTATTGTAAAAATGCCTTAAGAGCCTCATTGTAACCATCTTCTTGCGAATGCGAGTAGCCATCACATCTCTTCTCAGAGATAAGCTGCCACCATTCTAGTGAGTCTTTCACTCTGTATTTTTACAGTCTCTGTACATTTATTTCATTAATAGAAATCGTGTATTACTGTATATCTGTGTTTATGGTTTCATCTCTGATACATTTCTTTTATATTATTGAATCTCTGCGATATCTCTTTGCATTTCCTTATTACATCTCCGATCTCATTTCGTGCCGAAAATAATCTGGATCAACTATGGTGCGAAATCTACAAGAAACTGAGTCACGACCCTTATCACTGCACGATGTTGCAGAAATACTAGACAGTCCCAAAGAGTTCATATTACACCTTTTGTAAGTTAGTGGACCATGATGACAAATATTGTAGAACTATGGATTTGATGCGAGAAAGGACATCGGATGCATATAGAGTACAGGCTGAAATGATGGCGGGGCAAGCAACGCCACAGTTCACCAGTCCCAGCTCCATACAACAATGCGCAACAACAGTATAATATTGCACAACAAGCATACAATAACGCATAGCCATAGTACAATATGGCACAACCTCAGTACAATACCGTGCAATATAATCAGGTGCCTTAATATAATGCGTCGCGAGGAGATTGAACAGTCTACAGAGGAGGAGGACGAGCCAGAGGAGGTTTCGGATGAGGAAGAGGACTAGTCACATGTCACAATTGTCACCAACTAAGAAATTATGCAATGGAATTTCCACTTCCACCAGTGACTTGTATGTACTATTGTGCATCAGATCATGACACAGAGAAATGCCCGACATTACTAGTAAATATTCAGGAAAAGAGAAACCAGAACAGCCAGAATGTTCAGTAGATCTCAGCCAAAGCAAGGGATGAAGGATGGAACATCGATATCATTACTTGTGGAGGAGCAAAAATAGGAAACAACACAGCCTAGAAAGAACCAGAACAAAATTAGTGGGTGAGGAAGAACACCGAATCAAAGTAGTTCGATGCACAAAAGGAGAAGGAGATATTCAAGGAAGCCAGACAAGAATTTCAGAAGGGGGACATAGGGTCGACTTCAACTGCATAGCAGAACAAGGAAGCACCAAAGTACGATATGCCACCATCATTGGATCATACCAACGAAATGCAGTCCACGGGACAAGTAAGTACAATCAAAGGCTTTCTGTAATCATGTGTAAAGGTCTTAAATGATCCCTCATCTATGAAAATTTTGCAAAACATACTAGAAAAATGTAGAAGTGAGATGGAAGAAAAGCTAGAACCAAAAATAGTTAATCACCTACACACAAGAATAAGAAAAAGTAGGGAATTTAGACTGAATGCTAACATTGGGGATTTCAATATGGGAGACATTATACTGGATCTAGGATCTGAAGTGAATGTATTACCAAAGAAGACATGGCAATGCATGGGAGAGCCAACATTAGGATATTCACCTATTCAATTAAAATTGGCAAACCAACACAGAGTCTTACCAATCGGTAGACTGAAAGGAGTGACAGTAGATCTCGATGGAGTGTGCACTAAAGTAGACTTTGAAACCATTGAAATAGTAGACGAGACAACACCGTATCCAACATTTCTTGTTCTGGATTGGGCGTTTGACAACCAGGCCATAATCAATTTGAAGTCCAGGAAAATGACATTTGAGTCTGGCGAATATAGGGTCATCGCACCATTAGACCCATCAGAAAGGGAGAGGTTTGTAGAACCTACTTTCCTAGACTTAGAGGAAATCGGCTAGTTGTACAGAACAACTGCGCACGATGAGGATTATGTAAACCAACTACAGATGGGGTGCTCAGTTGGCGAAGGATTACTTCATGTGCGACAGTTTCAGACACCGGTTTAGAAAACTGGCAACATATGCTACACGAAGTCTCCATAAGAAGATGTGCAAGAATAGATCGCACAGTATGATGGGTAGGCACAGAAGTAATGGAACCACCTAGTTTCCATGGAATCAACAATTTGGAAACATTCTTGATGGAATACAAAGACGAAGTGTTAGAAAACCATAGACTATTATCACTTGACTTAGCACTCAAGTCCACACTCGCAAGATGGTGGGGTGCACACAAATAGACAATCACATACTGGTTTCAATGTAAGTGGTTACTATGCATAAGGTTCGGTGCAAAATAGAAAAACAATAAGCAATAGAAGTACGATGGACACGGGGCACTAGTAGAACACTTGGAAGGGTGTAGAAAATTATGGAAAATGACACCCCTAGAGGAATGGCCTCATCACTTCATACACACCCTAGAAGGCATACAACAAACTGGTATATAGACCAGGAGTTGCGCAAAGGAATTGCAACATGTACGACATTGCAACAAAATTTTACCATCACATTTTCATTCGAACATGAAAACCCCAACATAGATGCAGCTCTAAAACATATAAGAGGAGTAATCTTTATCAAAGAACCAGATATCGAATTTATCACAGAAGAGCAACAGTGGAATAAACAAATAGTTAAGGAACTGATGTCATGCTATCATGTGCAAGAGGAAGCACAAGATGAAGATGATCCATGCGATATTTAGATTGAAGAGGCAGAAGGTGAAAGAGACGTGGAAGGTCCACCCATAGAATCGAAAGTCATTTCTGTGCTGATCAAAGTAAAGAAAGTCAACATTGGGACAACCAAGCATCCCAAAATGGCCAACATTGGAGACTATTGGGATGAGAAAACAGTGGAAACCATGACAAAGTTGTTGCACGAATACAATGACTTGTTTCCCACAACCTTTACAGAGATGAAGGGTATAGCAGGAGAATTAGGAGGGATGAAGATACCAGTCAGACCTAAAGCGTGATCTATTAGACAATGACCATATAGATTGAACCCTATATACAAGAAGAAAGTCAAAGCTGAGATCGACAGGATGCTCGAAGCCAACATCATAGAACCAGTTGAGGAGTCAGAATGGATAAGTCCAATGGTAGTACAGGACAAGAAACAACGAGGGATTAGGATATGCGTCGACTTGAGGAAGTTGAACGATGTATGCCTACCCGACCCATTCCCTACACTGTTTATGGATGAAGTGTTAGAGAATGTGGGAGGACATGAAGCTTACTCATTCAGTGATGGATTCTCAGGCTACCATCAGATTAAGATAGCATAGGAGGACAGATACAAGACCACATTTGCGATAGAATGGGGATCCTACCAATACATAGTCATGCCGTTTGGACTGAAGAATGCACCAACAATATTCTCTAGAGTGGTCATCGCAACATTTAAAGAATTCATCCATCAATTTCTTGAAGTATACCTGGATGATTGGACAGTCTATAATCTGTTGAAAAACCATGTGGAAGTTTTACGGCTGATGTTAGAAAGATGTAGGCAGTGTCAGATATCACTAAATATAAAGAATTGGATATTTGAAACACCATTTGGGATACTATTGGGCCACATAGTATGAAAACAAGGTTTATTAGTAGATCCAACAAAGATTGCAGTAATTGTTAATTTACCACCACCAAAAACATCCTGTCATCTAAGAGCGATGTTGGGACACACAGGTTATTATAGGAAATTTATCAAAGGGTATGTGTAGATCACTGCACCGATGGAAAAGATGCTAAGAAGGGATACAAAGTTTCATTGGAACGACGAGTGTCAACATGGTCTAGATACCTTGAAGGAAAAGATGGTTACCGTGCCGATATTAGTATTTCCAGACTGGGAGAAGACATTCCACGTACATGTAGATGCATCCGCAATAGCACTTGGAGCTATCTTGACATAGCCAGGAGTGGGAGACTTGGATCACCTGATAGAATTCACGATTATAAAGTTATCAGAATCGGAGCAGAACTATAACACGATTGAAAGAGAAGGCCTAGCTATGGTCTATGCACTGCATAAGTTCAGACATTACTTATTGGGAAAACACTTTAAGATTTTCAAAGATCACCCAACCTTGGAATTTCTAGGCAAACAGGCTGTTTTGGGGGGGGGGGGGGATAATTTGTCGATGGTTACTGCTATTTCAAGAATTTGACTTTGAAGTAATAGTTAAACTAGGAAAATTGAACACAGGACTTGATCACCTATCAAGGGTCATGAATGGAGAGGAACCTACGAATTTAGAAGAAAACTTTTCGGATGCACAATTATTTTCAGTAAAGATTGTTGATGAATAATTCACATATATCATTTAGTACTTGAGTACAGGTACTGAGCCGCAAGAATATAGAACCATGCAAAAGAAAAAATTGGTAGTCCACGTTGTCGACTATCAACTGACTGAAGGACATTTATACAAAATGGGCGCAGATAGCATCTTGCGAAGATACGTGTTAGAGCACGAAAGACCAAGAGTTTTAGCAAAATCCCATGAGGGAATGACAAGAGGGCATTATGTAGGTAAAGCTACCGCACAGAAGGTATTGCGTGCATGACTATGGTGGCCAAAAATTCATATATATTCAAAGGAATACTTTAAAACATGCGACGTTTTTCAAAGGATAGGCAAACCTAACAGAAGGGACGAGATGCCATTATGACCACAAGTAACATTATAGGCATTTGACAAGTGGGCAATAGACTTTGTTGGACCCATCAACTCACCAACAAAAAAAATAGGAGTAAGGTACATTATCACCGCGATGGAATACTTAACAAGATGGGCGAAAGCTGCACCAGTAAAAAATTGCAGCGCAGAAACAACAACACATTTTCTATTTGAACAAGTAATCACTAGATTTGGGTGCCCAAGAGTTTTGATGAGAGAAGAAGGCACACAATTATGGAGAATGCGCTGACAAAGATTTGCAATGTCAATAGAGATGATTGGTTCGTCAAAGTACCAGGAGTGTTATGGGCATACATGACTTCATGCAAAAAGTTGATAAGGCACACACAATTTAAATTGGTTTAGGGCCAAGAAGAAGTGGTGCCACTAGAATTTCTAGTACCAAGCTTGTGCGTAGCAGCAATCATACCAATGACAAAACAAGGTGTAGTACAGGAGAGACTAAATTAGTTACTAACCATGGGGGAAGACCGAATCTTGGAAGGATTCCACCAACAAGTCCAGAAAGAAAGAGGCAAAGCTTGGCATGATAGACACATCAAGAAGAAAACGTTCAAGGAAGGATATCTAGTACTGATGTATGACAAAAAATCATTTTAGCACCTGGGAAAACTCAGAATGCATTGGTTAGGACCGTATGAGGTAAAATCTGTCACAGTTGGAGGAGATGTAAAATTAAGGGATTTATCAGGCATATAACTCAGAGGAATGATCAGTTGGATCCGACTGAAGTTGTATAAGGACAATCTACCATACACTGCACAGTTAAAAAAAAATAAAAAAAATCGAAAAGGAACAAAAAGGAAACAAAACTAAAGAGGGCATAGTACGCCAAAGGTAGAAAGGCCACATGAGTTTAGAAACACAAATTAGGCAAAGTATAATGGTCACATGAAAAGGGAAACAAGCGGGAAAATGAAAGTTGATAAAAATAAGTACATCAAGACAACACTAGGTGGAATTGAATGACGGAAAGAACTGATGGGACATCACATTAATCACGCCAACTAGAGATGGCAAAGCAAGAGTAATGGAAAGTAGGAAACCACCAAAGATGCATTGAACCCACATTTATGGTGCATTAAACCCATAATGGAGGAAGCATCCTTGACAAGCTTCATGGCAAGCCGATACAACACATGAGCACGGGAGAAACTAGTCTATTCAAAAAAGAGAACATAGAGAGAGAAATAGTAGCTAGAACTCATAGAGCGAGGCTACAGATATCACAAGAGTTATTTGAACCCAACAAACATTCGACAGTCACCGCCATGGCACCATTGAAGCCAACAGAAGTAGGCCAGAGTGCCAGACCAACCAGGGTTAACACTAGGTCATGAGGATCATTAGTAGAGGATGAACAACACCAGTCGGAGATCATCATTGTTGATGAATTCCCATCCCCAGAGATGATACCAGTACAATCCACACCTATCCTGGAAGAAATCCAACAGCCAGCACTGGAGGGAATGAGCCAGGAAATAATAGTGGAAGTACAAGAGCCACATAACCAAGGAACATAAACCCTGAAGGAGACATAGCCAGAGCATGCAAGGGCATCTTTGAGAGTCAATGGCATAACACCAAATCCAAAAGCAACAGTGGAGCCAAATGAGTCTCAAAGGACCATCTTAGAACACCCAACAGGGGAGACTGTTGAATATGTATCGTCTTGGCCAGAATTGGTTACAGAGGGGAAACCAGAAGCTGTTGGAACTTCAAGCCAGCCACCGCAACAGAAAGATAAAATACAGATGCCCAGGTCACCTCGCAAGAAACCTGCAACAGAAATTGTTCTACTGCACATACCAGCTGGGGTACAGGTATGACCAGAGCTATTGGGCCATGTTGGGAATATCAAATATTCAAACCACAATGTAGTAGACGAAGCCAAGTTCCCATAACTTGCACAGAGGGTCTTTATATAGACCACGGGAAAAACTTGAGTTGGAGAATCGATCAACCAACCATACCAGTGGGCAACTAGGCTAGAGAAAACATGAATTCTAGGTCTGTTGGACCTACCACATTTTGGCAGAGGCCAATACACAACAAAATGCATCAAACAGTTGTTAGCAGTCACACATGGAGGGGACATATGGCTAGACAAACTTATCCCCATAACTGTTGAGCTTATTGCGCAAATAATAGGGTTACCAATTTGGGGTATGGATATCGCTTTGTTTCTGGATGACAAAACCAAGGAGAAAGTGCTAGCGTAAGAGATGAAGAAGAAGTATGGCACTGCCAGGGGGACAAGAGGCATCATCATCAAACAAATCAACAACCCAGCCACACAACTGGGCACGAAAATCCTAACATGCAAGCTGCTAAGGAACTGCCGTAGGGAGGAAGTCTCGACTAGAGTTGTTGCAGTTGCAGCCCGGTGTGCAGAAGGCACCTCAATGAGCTGGGCACCATACTTATTGAAATTGTTCCTAGAGGATTGCAAGGATGTGTAGGACCTAGGCACATAGTTTCACTACTCATCGTTGATCACACTAATAGCCTTCATGGGATGGTGAGAACCAAGGTATATAGTTTTTTGTACTAGAACAAATCCTGAGGGAGTGAGGTATTTTTTGCTCAAAGCCAGGCCAAACTTGAGGAACAAGAAGGCGAATGGATCCATCTTTGAGGGGTACCTCCATGAACTACAGGAATCCATCTCCAAGATGTGGAGAATTACACCAGAAGCTGTCGCACGATATGCAGACATCGCCAAATTCCAGGTGACATGACAAACAATGTGGATACAGACAAAGAATGATCAAGAGAAACAATGGCTCCAATGCGCTACTGCATCATAGAGGGTGATATTGACATGGTCATCAGTGAATGGCTTGAGGAATGGAGGATTCCATCCATTACCCAGGAAGTGCCGAAAAGAACACTAGAGGAAGAGGTAGAGCAGGGAGAAACACAGCCTCCAGAAATCCAAGTGCCCAAGAAACCAAGAATGGGCCAAGGCAAGACATCACAGGTAGACGAAGGACCAAAGAAAATGGAAACCCAGAAGGGGGATAAGCGGAATACACAACCGGCCAAAGAGAAGTAGAAGGAGGCCGAGGCTGTGCAAGAGACCGCAACAAGTCCCAATTCCCAGGAAATAGGGGGAAGCAAGAGACCAGCCACGTAGATCGGAGGATCACACAAGAAAATGAAGGCACAAAGACCACCTCCCGAATATACGATTACAGATTATGACGTGGAGATGATAGCCCGAATGGTCTAGGATTTCCTATCTGAGGACTTCGACCATGCAACACATCACAGGGACAAACTTCAAAAAGAGTTAGCAGAAATGGGGCAGTTCCTTAAGAAATTTGAGGAAGTACAGATAGTAAGTAGCAGTAGGGGCATAGAACCATCATCACCACATAACGAGGAAAGAATGGAGGTAGAGGAACGAGATCTAGTCCACTCATTACCACATGCAAACGCAATGGTCTACATCACACCTAGTATGTTGCACATGGACGAAATCATGGGGTAGACACCCTTGAAGGATTTAAACCACATCCAATTGGTCTTCACATGGATTCCATCCAGGGCACTACACAAGTTGCAGGTTAGCATCGACCACGAGGTACAGTCTCGTGCATACAAAGACTTAGTCGAATTACAACGAGCATTAGAGAAGTGGGAAGCACTGGAAAAATTATGTGAGAAGGCCAAGTCTGAAACTCAAGAGGACAAAGAATGCAAAAATGAACTGGAACGAAGAGTAGGAGGAATTTTTGAGAAGCTTCCAAACATCGCGCAGGTGAATGAACTTGCAGTAGCGGAAAATATTGATCAGATTGCATAGGAAATCGAGCAATACCATCAGTAGATCGAGAATCTCCAGGAGCATCTCATACCAAACATGCCACCATTAGTGAAGGAGCAAAGGAAGAAGGAAGCAACAACGTAGCTGCAAGAGATAGAGCAGTAGGTCAACACAACATCTGAATTGTTCGATAAAGCAGCACAGCTTTGGACCAGGTTGGAGGAGGATCAATAGGTACAACGGTGGGACAAGGAAGAAGAAATGATCAACACAATGATCCTAGAACTCAAGCAGAGGCAGAATAAAATACCAATCCCAGAACTGGTCAAAGGGATGTAGGACATGAAGAGATTGCAGGCAGAGCTAATCTCAACGCAAACCCAAAATTAAGAGCGTCAGGCTGAAATGGAACCACTGCAGGAGAAGGTAGCAGAAGTCCTAGCACAGGCAGAGGAAGCTAAGACACATATAGCACATACCCAGGCAGAATGTGCATAATTGATCAACGACAAAGTTGCAGTCTAGGTAGTGGACACAATCAAGGAGAAGACCGCGCAGGTGCTGACACAAGCAACATAGCTCAAGGAGAAGTTCTAGATGATCACCAAAGAGATCAAGGAAGCTCATAAGGATTAGGTGGCTTGGGAAAAGCCACATGTCAGTCTTGGGGGCCTACTGGAAGCAGACCGAAGTAGAAATAAGGATGATTGTGGGGAAAGAAATCATGCAGAAGGAAAGCGACAGCTGGAAGGAAGCACAACACGTGTGCATGCAAGAAAACGTGCACAAGGAAATCGATAGCTAGAAGGAAGAACAACATGTGAATGAAAGGAATACCTAAAGACAGTAGGGTTAGGGTTTGGTAATGTATTGTAATGGATGGAGAGCCAAAGATGTATAAATACTGATATTGAGGTATTATAGAGGGTTCGTCGTTCGTTGTTCGTCGTTTGTAGTAGTTGTTGAGGTTGTTCATAGATTTTGTAGTAGTTGTTGTTCCGATAGGTAATATTTTGTTGTATGAGCTATTTTGTAAGATTTAGAGCTAGAGGAGAGGAGAAAAGGTAGATCTCAAGGATTATATCGCAGACGGAGGAGACTGGTGCGATATATTTCACCTCATATAGATCTTACCCATTTGAGGAGAATTGTAAGCGCGCAGCGCTGGAGATGCAGAACTACCATAATAAGAGAGCCAAGAGCCAAATCTTTGTGGATGTAGCCCAAAAGGGGGTGAACCACGGTAATATCCATGTAATGTGATGAATGCATGCATATATTTATCCTGTTTTTAGTAGTTCGTTGTTGTACTTAATGAATGAATGCATTATTATATTGCTTGTTTAAATGTTGTTGCGATATTGAGGGACTACGCTAGTAGAGTTACTACATAGTCGTGAATAACAGTAGGTTATAATCACCAGTTATAATAAATGGTTTAGAATATAGATCCCATATCTCACGCTCAATCCTAGGCTGTAAACACATGAATCTTATAGCCACCCATTAAAGCTATCTCAGGTGAGACTGCGTAGTGCATTCTGTGTGTTGTGTTGCCTTCTGGTTTACCAAGAGGGCTGATAGTTTTAGAGGCTTTGTTGGAAACCCGAAAGACATGAACCCTGAGTCAATAAGAAGCTCAGATTAGAATAGAGGAGAGTAACCAACACCAACAACAACCTGTCAAACTCCATCACCCCTCAAGTCAACTTCACAGGCCAAAATATTTGCACCACATCATGAGTTTCTAAAATTCTCTACAAAGATAACGACATCTACACATAGGACCAAGCCAAGCGGATCAGATATATCAAAACCCCAAAGACAAAACTTTGTAAAAATTTCATAAATCCTAAAATACCAAGCTCATGGTACATGAAACAACCCATGCATTCCCTCCTATAACCTATAAAAAGGGGTATCTTTCCCATGCATCTCAAGAACTATGACCACTGAAGCACCAACCTCAACAAGGCCAACTCCTCTTTCCAAGATAACCCAACAACCTTGTCATGGTACTTCTCAATACTCCCATCAACTAAAACCTTCTAGAATCAATCACTAATTCCACCACAAATCTCAATGCAATCTCCCAAACAACATTTTTTAATTTTGACTTAAACTTCTCAGTCATGGAATAGAACCATTCATTCTTCTCATAGTCCTTCTCAAAACTAGAAGGATTTCTTAGCATCTCACTGTTGATATTATGGTAGCTGCAAGAGCTATTTACCTCCACGTGTAAACCTGACGAGAATAGAATATTCCGGGAAGCAAGAAGAAACCCTAATGAGTTGGCTAATAACCCTAGAAGACATGTCATCTAAAGAACATAACTTGTATTAGGTTATTAGCCTCAAAGAGAAGAAGTCGGCTAGAAGAAATAATATAGAATGAACAGACAGATACCAAGAATGAGAAGTCGGCCCAGGCAGTTAGCCAAAATTACTATAAATACAGGAGGTCAGTCTTCATTCTCGCAGGGCAGTCTTAGAATTGCAGAGAAGCACTTGTGTGCACTGCAGTGTGCAGGTTTGGAGGAGAGCTTCCATTGCAGCTGCTACAGCTAGCAGATCATGTTTGGCTTGGACTATCTCTTATTTAGGGTTTGGACTATCTGATCAACTCTTGTTGGTGTGCTATCTTTTGGGAAAGGTGTGCTACCCTTTGTTTGGATATCTAGCCTAGGGTTTGCTTCTGGAGTGATTCTCTATCAATGTTAAGGTGCTTGGAGGGTGGCTTCGGCCTATGGTTGGGTGATAATAGTGATATTTTCAATGGTAAAACAAACACATCCATTATATTCTAACAGGTTATGGTCCCACACCTCCTTCATTCCTTCTAACCGCTAGAAGGAAACATAGCCATAAGGATATTAAGCTTGTTGAAGAACTATTGCTAGGGTTTCTAGCAGGAGCAGTCACCAAAGCATTGTCGCTTGGGTTACTAGCAGGTGCAGTTGCAAAAACCCTAATCCTCTTGTTGAGGCACCTTAAGTGAAGGGATTGACCTAATTTCTGGATTGATCAGTGTGCCCCAGCCTAGCGCATCTCCTGGTACTCTCAGTAAGCCAAGACGTCAAGTTTGAGTTTTTGGTTAAATCTAGGGTTGACCAAGTCAAAGAAGCCACAACTTACTCTATGAAGTCAGAAAACAAGTTAGATGGAGATTCTAACTTCAAAGCGTGGAATACAAGGATTGACCTCATCCTTGCCAAGAATAAAGTGTTGGATATCGTGAAAGGAAAGATCGTGGAACTCAGTTTTGAAGAAGGAAAAGAGAAGGAACCACATAACGTTGCAGTTATGGAGAAGTTCAAAGACGGTGACATCAATTCCATGAGTATCATAGTGGAATCTATAAAAGACCACTTGATACCCTACATCTCCCATATTGACTCATCGAAGAAGATGTACGATGCCCTAACAAACCTCTTCTCAGTCAGAAACATTGGACAAATAATGAGTCTAAAGAATGAGCTCCATGACATGAAGATGAATGATGATGATAGCATAAAATCATACTTTGTGAGGATCTCCCATTTAATATATCAACTACAAGCTATTGAAGAGATCATTTCAGATAAGGAATTGGTAAACATAGTACTCAATGGTCTTCCCAAGACAAGGGATGCATTTGCCTCAAGCATAAACACAAGGAAGGAGTATCCTACATTTGAAGAAATTTGGACTTGCTGTGCTCAAGAAGAATCCAATATCAGTGCAAAAGAGAAACCCCAAAAGAAGTACAATGATCAAGCCTTCATAGCAAGATTCAATAATTTTAGGAACAAAAGGAAGCTTGGTTCGAGGAAGCCAAATCAAGAGAAAGATATTTCAGAAATACAATACTTCAACTGTCGAAAGTATGGTCACTACAAGAATCATTGTCCTGAGCTAAAGAAAAGGAAGGCTAAAAATGAAGCATCAGTTGCCGAAGAAAAGGAACCTACAAAGAAGACTAAGCATGATAAAAAATACTTCTTCTTCTGAAGGTAACAATACTCTTCTTAGTTCTTGTACATATCTTGTTTGCATCATCTTTGTACATATCTTGTATATCTATCTCTTGGAAGATAATGTGTTCCAAGAAGAACTATACCTATGGAAGAAAAACAAGATAAGGATTGCTATACAATTTAGATAATACACATGAAAGGATGAAATACATCAAACAAAGCATGTGGAAGCTATTACAAGATAAGTAGAAATCATAATCAATCATGAAGAGACTTAGAAGAAGCAAATACAAAAAGAAGTCAACAATCAAGAGGAAATTGGAGAAAAAATTATGACATTTTGCAGAAGACAATAAGATGGAAGCATGGACTCTGTTAGACAGAGGGAGCTGATTATATGCACTCATACATGAAGCAAGGATTAGGAGGGAGCTAATCCTATGATCCATTGAAGATGATGAAGTACATATCCATGGTAGCAGCCATGAAAGACAATACGTGTTCAATTCAACCTCAGAAAAAGTCTTCTTCGAAGAGAATCCTTCAAGTATCCTTGGTTGTCCATCCACATCCGTGATCCTATGATGAAAGAAAGAAATGGAATATTTAGAGCATGGAATCTATAAGAAAATCCATGGACCCAAGAGCTAAAGAAAAACATGAGGAAAAACATGAAAGAACCCAAGAAAGAAAGAGAAGCTAGAACAACCAGTCATTGTATTAAGAATCACAATATTACTAGCCTGATATGAACTCACTAAAAGAAATCAAGCAGAGGAACTGAAAGTTATGATGAAGAACAATGTGTATATATGCAAGCATTGCAAGATACAAAACTAGAGGTTCTCCCAGATGGAGGGAGAAGACTATGACGATTACTTGTTCCAGTAAATCAGACATACCTCTACATGAGTCATTATATAATATGCAACATCCATGGGTTGGAGTTCTACATCATATGAATGCAAATACTATTCTCCAAGAGCAATTGAACAAAGAGCGTATGAAGAGCAAACTCAAGACTTTGAAGCATACTAGAAAGACACCCTTGTATGCATATGGAAGAAGATAACTTGGTGGAGAACCTCCAGTGCACATCAGAAGTGTGGTGAATATTTTATATAACAAAAATATTGTATCAAGATGATTACTCAGAAGATCATATCTCATGATGACAAAATAAGTGCCACATGGATATGTTCCGGTTTTCTAACAATGATATACTTTATTGATCAGAGCTACATGAAGCCTTCAGAGAAAACCAATCTTCCAGACCAAAGTACATTTAAAATCAAGCATTACATTATCCGTGATGAAGTCCAGAAAGGAGAAAGTGGTTCTCCAATACATATCTCCACAGATGAGTAGATAAGCAAACATTTTGGTAAAGCTTCTATCCAAGA
>JZKD02S0723180.1:186732-201992 GCA_000966675.3 Picea glauca
ATACCCCAAACATGAAAAAAAATACATGATGAACCCCACCTGCTGGTGAGTTGCAGAAGGGGGATCACCCCACCTCCCATCGCCTCTTTGGAAGTTGTTGCTCACGGTGTCTTCCAAAGGGGCGGAAAGGGGTGATTAAGTGATCCTCGTTACTTTTAAACAATCAAAATTACAAATCCCAAAGTAACTTGCCATGCTTATGATTTACCAAAGCCTCAATCTATCATGATGAAAGGAGCCATCTTTAGTTTGTGTGAGCTTTCTTTAGCTCCATGAAGTCTAGCATGCAGTTTGTTCCTCCTTTTAGGTGTTTAGTGAGAAGATGCATGGTTTTAATTATTACTTTATTTTTTAAGTAAACCCATTTCTACAATTGAATGTTTTTTATATCTTTAATTTTTTAAACTATAAAGTTTTTTAACGTTTTGTAAAAATTATCTATTAAATTGATTATTTTTAAAATTGAGAAAAAAAATTTAAAATATAAATTTGTATTTTGTCATTGGTTGATATTTTTAGAGTGACTATATTTTTATATAGCTCGACATCAAATTATTTATAAAAAAAAAATTGATATTCCTTTTCTTCAGGGCATATAATTCTTTATATTTCACATTGTACTCTTGCAATAGTTGTATTATTCCAAAACTCTTGTTTATACAATGGTACATCGTTGTTTATAATCTCTTGTAATGTTGAGTTGTTGGTCTTCTTTATGTTGGAGGCTTCAAAGTTAGCATAGCTAAGCCTTGTGGTGTTGCATTTTCTTACAATTAAAGTTTCTCCAATTACACAAATTAATTAAGACTCTCTACTATATGATTAATCTTCGTCAAAATCTTATTAGTCCTTGTCGAAAGGTCAGGGACTATCACAATGAGTTACCCATTGATTGTCTATTAGTTCTTGGTTTGACTTTAAGTTTTTCTTGATTTGCAATGTTGAACTTAGGGAAATTTCATTAATAATTATTTTGAAATTAAAGTAAATAAAAAAGATTTCGACTTAGTAGTGTTATTGCTAGGATGGCGATGTGCATTAATTTTTTTATCTAATTTTGATATGAGAACTTTGCATCCCTCTAACAACTTTGCAACTTGTTATCCCCATTTTGTGGATAACTAAGTAGATTATGTCTCGAGGCTCTCAGGTTGAAGATATGGAGTTTTGAGAGACCACATGACCAACAATACCCTTTTCACAGTTGGAGACCCCTCTCACCACCACAGATGGTCACATATTTCCAGATGGCATCCACTACATCAACTACATTCATTCCGGAAGGTAGTGGGCCTTGCTCCATGAGGTACAAGTCAGTATTATGGTGAGCATCATTTCAATATTTAATCTATTTGAGTATGTTGTATCTTAGAGTGATCTAGATTTCATGATATATGCTTGGACATTATGCCTTTTTCCCTACTTCACCTTGGTGGTTGACATTGTGCCCTAGTAAGTGGTTTTCCTTGGGGATGGGTTTTCTACTAGGAACTCCCTTAAATATCCATCGTGCCATTCCCAACCATACTTACCACTTTCCATCATCATTCCCCTCCATTTTCTTATTTCTTGGGATTTTAGGGAGTATTAACCCAAGAAGGGGTTGTCCCTCATCCTATGGGAAGAAGGGGTTGAAGGCCCAGAGTGATTGATGTAGGGTAAAAGATAAAATCCTATGTATGGACCTTCTAGATGCTTTGCCCAGGGATCACCCAAGAAAGCAATGAAATGCTTATCTTTGAGTAAAGGGGGACCCACAATGAAATATGATTTAAAATGATTAAAAGGTTAGTTGAAGGATAGGAGGTCTCATCATGAGCTGACCTATCACGTCCATGAATATATAGTGGTATGACATTCTGATCATCTGGTCATCAAACTAGGGTAGTGGATCTTAGTTGCATGGATGAGAGAAAGGAGGTCTCATCACAAGCCAACCTTCTGATTTACACTAGGTGTTTGTGGGTGACATTGCCATTATCCGGACACCAAGCCAGGGAAGTGGCCTTCAACCTTTCCTTAAAATTATGAAAGAAAAAAATAATGGAAATTAATGGGCTTGGAAAAAGTGCGTTGCGGACAAAGGTACCACACACCCTCTACAAAGGGACCCATGAATGAGACACTATGGCCCCTTGTATGTCATGAGCCATATGCCCATTGAGTCTTGATCCCAACCACTTCATCCAATTTACATGGATTAGAGAGGGATCTATTGGAAACTCTCCTTGACTTAGAGAAAAATACACCCAATAGGACACCACGTCAACCCTCCCATATTCAGGCTTGACAAGTCGCATAGTGTCCTTGAACAATTAATTGTTTGATATAGTGATATTTGATGCACATTCTTAGGTGTCTCATTTATTGATTGGATTCACTTATCATGATGTTATGACTTGAGATCCTTGGAGGGCGTGCTCATTTGTCTTTGCAACACCTAGTTGGTGGACAATTTTGGGAGAACAACCCTAGCTTGGGCTTCCATGGGGCTGCAAGCCCATAGGTTGGATGCCAGGGGTCCATATGCCGGATCATAGAGACAAAGTATTGGAGACCTAGAAGATGATGTGTAAGACTTATCCCAGCCCTCACATGCCAAACAATTTTCCCAGGAGGAGAAAAACATCTTCTTTTTTAGCTTGACGTCATGTTTGGGGGGTTGGGGCATGGTGGTGAGGTGATAGGCATTCACACTTGGAAGTTTTGAGGTGTTTGAGGCTTTGACCATGAAGGAAGACATTTGGGTGCTTGACACATGGCTTTGGGAGGCCTTACTACCCTCCTACATCACCAACGACCTTCTCCTAGTTCCAAAACGTCCCATAAAAGGGTGACGTCCATGTAAATTAGGGTTTTATTTGTGCAAAAGTGAAGTTTTAAAGGAATTGTTTAATATTATTTTGTAAAAGGGGCAATAATAGGGTTGTTGACCCCTAATCTTGTTTTTTCCCTAATATTATGTGGAAAAATTATGTGAGCAACATTTTGTATAAATAGGGATCCTAAGATATCATTTTGAATCATAAGATTCCTCTCCCATTGTGAGAGAAGGTATGAAATTTTCGCTACCTTTGGAAAATTTGTCTCTCTTGGCTCTTGTTTATGGTTATCTCTTGATGTTATGGTTGATGTAAGTGATGCGCTAGCCTTGGAAGTCTTCTCACTTGCTATTATGGTGGATTATCTTAGCATTTTTCCTTGAATTGGTATGGTTTTTACTTTCATGCTATCATTTGTTTCAATTCAAGGTTATTTTGCTAGGCGCTAGGTGGGAAGTATAAGGGAATACACCCCCACCATAGTCTTCATCATTTTATGCTTCATGTTATTGGTTAAATAAGGGTTTTCTAAGAGAAGTGTAAGGACATACACCCTCTTAGCTTAAATCCTAGCTAGAGAAACTTGCTCGGGTTCGTGGTTGGTTTTAAAGTTTCAATAATTTATTCATGAGTTTTGAAAGCATTCTTCAGAATATCTGCCTCTTTCATGCGGATCTTGTGATAGCTTGAGTGAAGGTATAATTTGGTGAGGACACATGCACCTTGAAGTTCATCCAACATATCATCAATGATAGGAATGGGAAACTTATCTTTGATGGTGAGTTTATTCAGGGCATGAAAATCAGGGCACATGTGCCAAGTACCTTCTTTATTTAAGACCATCACCACTGGTGAAGAATATGGGTTGGTACTGGGGTGAATTATCTCTACCTCTAGTAATTATTGTACCATCTTTTCTATTTCATTTTTATAAGAAAATGGTTATCTGTAGCGATGTACATTGGGGATTGACTGCCCAGAAGGAGAGGGATGCTATGATCATGCTCACCCATGGAGCGAGGTAAGGTTGTGGGAATCTCAAATACCTTGGGGTACTTGTCCAATATGAGTTGCAGGATGGGAGGAACTACCTAAGAGGCCTGTTCAGTGACCTATATGACATTAAATTGAGTAATCACACTATGGTTTCCTTCTTCAACAGTTTTCCATCCTGTGAGAGATGATAATTTCAAGAGATCCCACTTGGACACCGAAGAGGGTATAGGAGTGAGTGTCTTGGGTGAAGCTCATATATAATTCTTGATAGTCCATTTTGATTGGCCCTAGAGTGTGAAGCCACTCCATGCCTAATACAATATCACAACTGCCCATGGAAATAGATAACATGTGGGTTTTCAGAGTATAATCACCCATTTCAAGTTTGACATTCTCACAATGACCCCCACTCTTCATAGTACCGCCATTAGAGATGAGGATCTAAAAATTAGAAATAGGGCAGACAAAGGAATGGATCTCATCAAAAAGCCTGCGATGAATAAAATTATGTGTGCTACCACTATCAATCAACACCACCACCGACCGATGTTTGATGTAGCCCTTGATTTTCAATGTTTGCAGGGCCAAAATACCTGAAAGTGCATGAAGCAATATGATGGGTTCCTATGGTTCCACATGGGTTACAATAGGAGATTCGACATGATCACTTGGTGGAGCCTCATGTGAGTCAGGAGCCTCATCAGATGGGATTTTATCATAAGGAGATGAAGCAGATGCATCAATATAGAAGAACTTTTGTTCTCGACATTTATGCCTTGATGAATACTTTTCATCACAATAGTAGAAAATTCCTTGCTTGCGATGTTACACCATTTCAGTTGGAGATAATTTTTGGACCTTCAATGTTTGTGTCAGTGCTGGGTGAGCCCAGACACAAGGATGGTTGAGAATTGGAGCCCTCATGGGTGGAGCCTGAAGGATGGTCTCTACTTCCTTTGCTAATTAACATGCTTGCAACCAGGTAGTAGGATGATATATGCTCACATGAGCCTAGATGGATTCCTTTAAGCCGATGATAAAAAATTCAAGGTAAAATGCATCAGATAAGCCCTCAGTCCAGATATCCAATTGTTCAAATGTCATGATGAAATATGTGATTGATCCAGTTTGGCCCAACTTGGTGAGTCTACCCAAAAAATGTGATTCCCTATCAAAACGGGCACAAACTACTTTAGTGAACATGTTCCAAGTGGGATTTCCTAGATAACATTTCTTATGCCACTGCCACCACTTCCATATTTCTTGATCCAGGTACAAAACACCTACATGGAGTTTGGTCTCATCATCCCAAATATTATGGAGGGAGAAGTATTGTTCCATTTGAGAGACCCACCCTGTGGGGTTGGATCCATCAAATTTGTGCATGTCAACTTTGGGCACCTTATTCCAAGAGTGTGGAGAACCCCAAGGGCAGTGGGAGGAATGAGTATGCTCATTATGGGAATGTTGAGGGTCCTCTACATTGGTCTCTACCTACTTGTCTTTCATGAATGATGACATGGAATCTTGGAGGGTTGCTTGGATTGCTACAAGGAGGGAGTCCTTGATTGTTGTTTGTATGGTATTGTGGATGGAGTCCATTCATGATTATAAGTTGGATAACCTAGTATCATTGTCTTCTTGGGTCTGAGATTGGGTGGTTGGCATGGTAGCAACTTATGTAGTGGATGAGGTGTCGGGATGGAAATCGGGACCACAAAAAGTGAGATGTACCAGGGTGACCAGGACAAAGAGGGGGGGTCCAAGGGGACATGTGTCAAATAAGGGTGTATCGGAAAGGGGTGGGACCACGAAGAAAAAAAAAGGCTTAAAAGTGAAGGGTGCCACTGCGATCATAATGAAGAGAGGAATGCAATGGACTAGGTTACAGATAAGGGTGCTAACAGGTTTTTTAAACTCCCACGGATTTATAATATGAGCTAAATAATACTGCAGTGACACAATTGCAAAATTATTAATAGGAAGAAATGTGTAGGAATTTCGCAACCAAAATGCAAGAGACATAGTTGCACGACAATAGATTTTGTCGGTTCTATTTATTTTTCCATCCCAAGGGTTAGGGTCTTCAAGGGTTCTATAGACAATGGTTTTCCCTATGCTATAACTCTCTAATATACATGCGGGGTCCAATAGTAGTACTCGGACCAATATCTCAGGGAACCAACTAAGGAGGCTAGACCATACCCTTAGCCGTACTACCTGACTACCCAGGTGCTAGAGAGTATCTTCCCAAGTTTTTTTCTCAGTGACACTATAGCAGTCAGGTGATCGATCTGTTTATCTATGGAGGGATTCAAAATTCCCCAGTCAATCTATATATAGGTGTTTCCTGATGCGCTACCACTCGAAGGGGTACTAACATGGGTTACAAGGGTGGACAACATATGTGCGCTTAAGTACCACTTGTATTTCCTACGTGTATGGCTCCCTGACCATGGGTTTATGCGCGTAATGATAGATCTATGTAGATTAAAGACGTTGGGATATGTCTCTACCCTTAAAACAAATTACCCCACAAGTCATGCCCTAGAAAGAGAACTTATACCACTTGCAATATTTCATATGTAATATAATATGCAAAACAAAAATATTGAGCAAGCAATAGCAGAACAACAATGATATATCCATAACAATATCAGAATAATACTAGAATAACACAAGAAAAAGAACCTTTATTAATGATATCAATGTTCACTTGCGTCTTTCACGGGGAAACTTCCAACAGAGAAAATATCTACTACAATAATATCCAAGAAAAAAATATCCAATTCCTCCTATTCTTATTTATACTAATTCTATCTTCTAAGGAAACTTCTAGAGGAAGATCTTTCTAGAAGCAGAAGTTTCTATTAGGTCTTCTTACATTGACTTATTCTCCTTTATTTATTAGGCCTTATTAACTAATGTCAGCCTTGATTACATAGAAAACATATCCTACTAACTAGTGACCCATGGAGAGGGGTTAGGATCGGATCCTAACAAGGGATAGCCACCAAAAACATAGTCGAAGCCTATGCCCTATTACAGGGGATCCAATTCATGAAATAATGAAAAATCTCCAGCTTCAGTGTAGTTGGGGACTCTAGGAAGGACCCTTGGTCTCGTGGGGACTAAAGGAGTGGAGAAGATAGTCAACCCCCCATGACCTAATGGATAGGAAATTAGGAATAATCTTAAGTCACCACGTGGTGTGTTGGTTGATGAGTGGGAGTAGTAAATGGGAGGCTTGCAAGTGTCTAGTCATGAAAGTTTGGATAAGACATAGGTGTTTGTGGAGCAGTCGAAGAATAAATTTAGCACGTTGGTGGTGGTTTACTCTGGGTGATGCAAAGCGAAGTCAGATCAATCTCAAGGGAAATGAAATGGATCTCAAGTCATTAGCACTTGTTATAGATATTGGGAATGCACAACAAGTACATTGAAAGCATGTAATATCAAGAGTAGTCGTTAGCATGAGCACGAATTCGAAAATGGTGTGCAAACAAATTTGTCAGCTCTAGGTAATTCAGGTACTTCCCATTTCAATTAATAATTGTAGCAACGTCTGCTCATCCTTTATTAGCATTATGAGTAGTCTGGGAGGTATTGTGGTTAAATTCATCTTGAGAGCCATATTGGAAGTTTGTTGGGAGAGTATTTTCATCACATTGCCTTGGGATTCTTTTGGTTCTTCAGTGTTTTCGATGGGAGGTTTACCAATTTCCATAGTGGAAACTTCAAGAGGCCATTGAGAAGCCATTCGATGTTCAGAATTTAAGTCGTACAGTCGCTCAAAGGTGTTTTCTTGGTTGTATTGGTCTTAATTAGTTACCAGTTTCTTTTTCTCAGAGCCTGAGATTCTCCAAACCTAATTTAATTGGGCATTAGTATTCTTCAATGAAAAGAAAAAACATGGAACTTAGGGATGTTGTTCAACATCCAGAGGGAGACTTGGATGTGGCAGAGTTTGAGGATCATTAGTGTATATTCATTCGACTTTGTGCCTTTTTTTTGATAGTCACTGATGTTTTAGAAACATTGTCTTAGCACAAAATTTTAATAGGCCAACTCTAGGATGAAGTATATACCTTGAGGAGACATAACGAGGACCTGCAATTTTGGTTGGCAGAGAGAGAGGAGATCAACAGGAAAAATTCTTTAGTTGGCAGTGTGAGGGTCGTCTTAACAGTCTCAGTGGCTCCAATTCCAGATCTCAATGAACCTGTGGTGGCATTGAAGGATTGGGACCAACAGGGAAAGGGATTCATTTAGATTGGCAATGGTAGTTAGATTTTAAATATTGTAATTTATATCTATGTTTTGTCTTAATATAGGTATTAGAGGTATTTATTACCATATCTATACTTTCTAGTGTAGTTTTAGTGTCAATATATGGATAGATATTAGGGGAAGGAAAGTCATTTTTTGGGTGGAAGGCATAGTTCAGCCAGTTTTGGGGAATTTTTGTGAAACTCTGAAACTTTTCTCATGTACTCAGTGGTCTTGACCACACCTTTTTAATACGAATAATTCCCCAGTTTTTGTAAAAAAAAAACAATAGGTCAACTATTCTCTACATACCCCAACACTCATTAGTAAAAAAATCAACCAAGCCCAATCTAGTCAATCTTAACAAGAAATCCTAGTCTATCAAACAATTGGACATCTCAAGTTAGGTTTACTTTGTCAAAACATCAAGAGCATTCCCCCTTAAAAACAACAGGATATCAATGCAATACAATAATCTGTAAGGAAAACATTAAATCCTTCAAACCATAATCAACAAACTAACTGTCTCAACAAACTTGAATTGGTATAAAATGAGGCCTAATGGAAAGAATGACTAAGAGCACTGATACAATAACATATTTATCCTATTTTTAGAAATATCAAAGTTTGTTGTCTCCTTGTGGTTTTCTTGACTTTCATTCCTTAAGGAGCCCCTTTTCCTTGAGTATTTTCTCCCTTTCCTGATTTGAGGCCTGAGACCTCCCAAATTTCCTCATTCTTGTGTGGAAGGGATTTCAGAGTCCTGAAATGATCTTGAGTGGCCTAAGGATGGAGGAATTCAGATGACTGTTATAGAAGGTGTCAACAATAGATCAGGTATATCTTTGTGTACCATTTTTTCATTCTAATTAAAATCGATATCTCTCTCCTTTCCCTCCCCCAATATCTATATTATTGTTCAATTATTGATCTCTTTCAGTGTTTTGGTAAGGTTCTAACTTGTTTGATAATTAGTTAAGCTAGTTATTTAATGATTATCATTTGTTTATTATAATAAATTTGAGAAAGGTACTTGTTTCGTTGTGTGCAGGTCCAAAGGCATGGATAGGAGCAAAGACAGGTGGTACAAGGTCAAATAAAAGGATTTGTCTCCAACCAAGCATCAAAACTAGGTAGGTCCTTCTCATAACTAATTGGTGGTTACATTAAGTTATTGTAGACATAACTTAGGGATTATATTTCATTGTTTTCTGATTCGATCTAATAATAGTCAATCTTAGCTATAATATTAGTTTTATTTTCAACAACAATCCTCCAAGGGTTTGAATCTTAGTCATGATACTTCTAGCCAAGTAGCTACAAGAAATATTTAAATAATTGAAGTAACTAGTAAGAAAGGGAAAATATCCACCATTAGTCGATTATACCAAGTCAATCCCTCATTATCATGAAATGCAACCAATAGACCCATGGTATACATACTTCAAACAAATTCACACACACACACACACACACACACACACACACACACACACAACAACAACAACAACAACAATAACACAAAAACTCTCCTATAAGACAACAATGTCAAGGAAATTCCAAATCAAATCAAATGTCTTTGGAAGATGGATCCACCCTTGGTTGATACCACTATTGATCAATCACATTGTTGGGCACTTGATCCAAACATTTYAATGCATATCTCAATCAATTGGAAAAAATAGGAATMAAAGKTCCAAGTATRCCAATGATATACCTTCTTGATCAATCAAWTGCTAACATAACTTCACYAGTTAATCAACTATTTTKTAGAATTAATGCTCTGTTTGATATTCTATAATAATTTCACTCAGAATTTCATCCTTCACTATTACATGATGAATGTTAAAGTTTAAGCTATTATTAGGTTTCTTTTCAATTTACTAGATAACCATAGCAAAGATAGGATCACTGAGAGAAACACAATCACAAGATACACAACATTTATCCTGGGAAACCCTCATGGGGAAGAAAACCCAACAAAACTTCCTTAATATAGATATCCAATACAATGCCAAGACAATAAACCAAACACTAGAGAATATCCTCTCCAAGCAATGTGCCTCTCTCTCTTCCTTATTCCGGCGATTGGTAACTACAACTTCCTTCAATATTTGCACACTAGATGAGTGAGCTGAGTGAGTGAACACATGAGTGGTTGGATTCCTTTATTTATACAAACTGGAAAGCACTGAAAGGAGGTGTCTCTTCACTGGCAGGGCTGGCTTGTCTTTCCGGGTGGTTAGAACCACTTAATTTTCCTGGGGACCGACTTCTTAATTTGCATATTACAATTAGGGTTTGACCAATCCGCAAAAGGGAATTTAGTCAATTACAATGCCCAACGTGATCAATCCACAAAAGGGGATTGATCTAATGAATAATAAATAGAATACTTTATCTTTTACTTTATCCACAAAAGGGGATAAGAATATTCTTTGCAGTTACACAATATTTCAACACTTCCTCTTAACAAGAAGGATATTCTTCATCTTTTGACAGGTCATTGGATGTCATCATCAACTGAACAATATCATCAACTGGGCAATATCATCAACTGGGTAACAACATCAACTAGATAACATCATCTAGAACACTGATTCGCATATCTATAAATCATCATAAGTGTTCTTCTCTTTTTCTTTGTGCAGAAGATACTCTTTCTTTCTTTCATCTTCACGCAGAAGATACTCTTTCTTATCTTCACACAGAAGATGTTGTATATTCACACATAAGATATTATATGAGTTTTTTCATTCCTTTTATGTTCTCCCTTTTTTTGTAGTCATCTATCTCACCCATCCATTGGGGAGGAATACTACCATAACTTCACTCCTAGTCATCCCACATGAACTAGAGAAGCTAATATGCTAGCTTGGGAAAGACTAGACTCCCTTTCCATGATCCACGCAAGATCATGACATGAACCTCAAGAGCCAACTAACCATTCCACATGGTCAAGGTTTGTGTTCCAGACTACTCAATCCTTGGCCAAAGGAGAGTATATATTTGCTGCCCCTTGGAGAAACATACACACTCCTCTCTACGAGGGTGGTCACACCTTTCTCTATGAGGGTATTCTAGCATGTCCCTAGAGTATCCAAAAATCAACACTTAGACAGAGCCCAATCTTGGCAAATTTCTCATTCCCCTTCTCTATGAAGGTCTCTTCCTTCTCTATGAAGGTCTCTTCTCTTTTCCTTCTCTATGAAGGTCTACCTGTGGGATTGCTCACTCCTTCTCTACGAAGGTCTCTTATCTTTTCTACGAAGGTCTAGCTATGGGATCTGGAAAAAATCTCTTGCGGTCCAAAATCTTTCCATGGTATAATACTATGCTACCCATCTGTTGGGCACCATCCATCTACTAGATAAATTTCATCTTGATCAAAATATCTGGGCACCATCCATCTTCTTTCCTAACTGCACCAAATCATGATCCTCCATTTTGAACTCGGAGACATAGCTCCCTCTTGCACCAAAATAAGAGCTTCTAACCATCATCCTTGAATTTTTCTTTTGTAATATCCTGGGTGACTTCTTGAGTTCAAACATTTATTTCTTTCCGACTTCATACTGGATCAACATGCTCCCTCTGCATCTATAAGAACGGTACTAGAACAACCTGAAGTTACTTGCATCTCATCAACTATATCTAAGTATCCATATTTCTCTTCATCTTGAACATTTATGTTCTGCATCTTTAGGAGCCTCCTGCTCCTATATAAACACTGGATATTGTCTGGTCTTTACTGACTGTCACAATATCATAAGTCGTTCTCATGTTGTCTAATTTCTACAAGTCAAGGCATAAATTATTTCTTCCGAGACCTGTAAAATTACTTATAGTATGCTTTCTGAGATATGTCACTTAGCCAATAAGCAATAATCAAATAAAACTTTATCATGATTTATATCAGAGTAGTGCACATATTTTCTTAAGAAAAACTTGTTCAACCATGTACACATCTAAAACCCTAATCATGAATAAGACTTTTGAACTCTTTTTCACTCTAGCTATGAAATTACCAAATTTTCCCTTACTATCATAGCTAAACACATACATTTGTCACTCTCATGAGTGATCATACCTGAAATAAATATTTTATCTCTTTCTTTATCGTCTTCTTTGATAAGTCTGCATAGACACTGAAATAAAACTAGGTTAATTAACATTCTCACAAAAATCTAACTTGTGATGATAAAGTATTAACGTAAACAATATACTAAAAATAAACATGAATACTTGTATTTTGTTTTATATGTGGGGAGGCTCCATGGACTCCACCATTTTCTATCTTTATTTAGATCAACTATCTTCAACTTAAAGTACATATTTCTCAATTTCTACTAAAGCTTTCTTTGAGGTAGGAGATTCCTCTTCCTCTGCCACATGTGCTTGATGCTTTATTTTCCCTTTTCCTTGAGGACAGTCATAGGAAAATTGTCCCAACTTTTGACAGTTGTAGCATCTGATCTTTGAAACATCTTTCTTCTTATCTGTAACTCTTACGGATTTAGCTTCTAGTTGTTCTTTGAATTGTGATATTCTGGAGAAATATTCCTGAATTGTTTCTCCTTTCTGCATCCTTGTATTCTTGAATTGAGTTCTTAGATTCATCTTCCGATTGATGTTCCTTCCTTCATATAATCGGGTTAGGGCATCAAAAAATTATTTTGGAGTCTTCTTTGAGGCCACTTGAGGAATCAAGTAATCTTTGATAGAATCTACAATGATTCTTTTGGCCCTAACTGTGTATTTTTGGTGTTTTTCTTTAGCTGCAGCATCGACGGGTTCTGGTACATTCTCTTTAATGAATATTGCTAGTACATTCTCTTCAAGAATGAGTGCAATCCTATACTTCCAGACATGGAAGTTTTCCACACCTTCTAGCTTTTCAACAAGCTTAGTGCTTGCAGACATCTTTTACTTGGAGCTAGGAAAATGACCAAAAAATGAAAATGCTCATAATTGAATTTTGAACTTACCAGGAGGTGCGCTTGGCTGAGGCGAGTAGCCTGGTGTGATTAGATTTCAGAAAATCTAATTTTTTCCCCTTCAAACTTGACCAACAGATTTCTGGACCGGTGCTTCTGGTTTTATGGTACTTCTGGTTTTCTGGTACTTCTAGTTTTCTGGTACTTCTGGTTTCCTGGTACATCTAGTTTTCTAGTACTGGTGAAAACTAGGGTTTCACTTTCTGGGAGTTCTATCCACTGAAAATGTGTGTTGAAGGTGCCAATGAGTTCCTTAATCTAGGGCGCACTTTTCTAGATGATCTTCGGGTTGAAATTCCTCTTTAATAAAAATCCCTAATTTTCTTGTACGACAACAATGACGTTTTTCTTTTTTCTGTGAAAGATGCTCTCTTCAACTTATCTCTAATACCATGTTAAAGTTTAAGATATTATTAGGTTTCTTTTCAATTTACTAGATAACCATAGCATAGATAGGATCACTGAGACAAACACAATCACAATATACACAACATTTATCCTGGGAAACCCTCATGGAGAAGAAAACCCAACAAAACTTCCTTAATATAGATAGCCAATACAATGCCAAGACAATAAACCAAACACTAGCGAATATCCTCTCCAATCAGTGCACCTCTCTCTCTTCCTTCTTCAAGCAACTGGTAACTGCAGCTTCCTTCAATACTTGCACACTAGATGAGTGAGCTAAGTGAGTGAACAAATGAGTTGTTGGCTTCCTTTATTTATACAAACTGGAAAGCATTGAAAGGATCCGTCTCTTCACTGGCAGGGCCAACTTGTCTTTTTGGGTGGTTAGAACCACTTAATTTTCCTGGGGGCCAACTTCTTAATTTGCATATTATAATTAGGGTTTGACCAATCCACAAAAGGGGATTTGGTCAATTACAATTCCCGCCATGATCAATCCACAAAAGGGGATTGATCTAATGAATAATAAATCAATAATAAATAGAATACTTTATCTTTTAATTTATCCACAAAATGGGATAAGAATATTCTTTGCAGTTACACAATATTTCAACAATGAATTCCAACAAATTTGTATTACCCACCATTAATCTTACTCTAAGATTTGAGATCATAGGTTGTCATGAAATAGATGTTAAAATTTAATAGTTGAGTTTATGAATTTGATTACAAAGAACAACAAAAACTAGATTGATTGAGATCATTGGTGGTTGGACAAGCACGTGAGGTTAGCATCACCATCAAAGACGATAGCGGGATAATGTCAACAACAAAGGAAAGCCTACTATAATGTTTACATTCAATATCCTAGAAGAATATTCCCTTCTTAGAGATGCATCAGATATTTGTGTTTGTGTCCAGATATTAAGGTTTTCCTTTGCCCTCAAGACTATACTATATTGATGACTTTCACCTATATCCATACATGTGTAGGATTCATCAAAGGTTTTGGGAGGAAGAAGGTGCTATGATTTCACACCAAGGGGTTCATTCAACCAATGTTGATGTAGAGATAGAGTGCTAGTAAGCACATTCAAGCAATAGAGATTTATTTCCATGTCGAAAAGAACCTGATCCTACCAAAATAAGGCATACCATATTACCTCCTGTGGATTTGCTACATGATAGAATATGATTTCTAGGATCTCACTAAACAATAAAATACCATTGGAGAATTGTAGCATGATGACATATGTGTTTTGGCTAGGAGAATTGATCTCTCCCCATTGGAGAAATGAAAGCCCATTTTGGAAACTCTCACTAATTGTCGACTCAAGAGATCTTAGTGTATATCGATGATGGGGACTCCATTGGATCTAGGGAGGTGCTAGGTGTCATAGGTTGTCTTGGAGGAGAGTGATTATTATGCCAAAGTTGATGATGATCCCTCACCTTCATCTTCCTTCTCATGGGAGATCAACACAACTATGAGGGTATCCCATTACATCATTTTCAGTTTGGATGTTGAATAGTTTCATTGTTGGAAGGAAGTACATAGTTCTAACCTATTTCAGTTCGATTTGTGATGTAATTTTGTCTCAATGTTATTATGTTTTATGACAATATAGTAACTACTATGTGAAAGCAACTTGCCTACCTACTACATGTACAAGATGATAATTTGTGACAACCTTACAAAGACCACAACCTAATTTTTACATGTAACAATCACATGTTTATTTTGTTATGGAAAAATCTAAAAAAAAAA
>JZKD02S0723180.1:203150-216712 GCA_000966675.3 Picea glauca
ATCATTAAGATATGTGCAGACGCTACATGGTGCTTATCCCTTACCATTCTAGATTATCAAGTATAATGACTTCCTAGAACTTGCCTCTTTGTAGTTTCATTATCCCTATCCATTCAAAGTTTAAAAATTAATAGTGAGGTCATGACTTGCTAGCAAGGGTTGTTTTGTAGACCAGTTCTACAAAGTATTTTTTCATACCATAAATATCAATGTCAAGCGATAAAATATGTATTTCAAAAACTCACTCAAACCATATTGAATTTATTGTATTGGGAGGATTATTTAGAGATGTCTACCATAATGTGGAGGTTGGACCATCAAAGAATATTCAAAAATAAAGTCAATGCTTTGGTAAATAAAACTTACCACATCTGCACTAGTGTTGAAAAATGCAACCTTTTCGTCTTTTTCACTACATTATGTTGGTGGTACCTAATCCAATGGCCCCTAGTATTTATTCCAACCTTATTTAATTTAATTTAGATATTAATTTCCACTAGAGGTCAAATTTTTCCCATGTCATTTCAAGGAATACATGTAAAGAGAACAAGGGGAAGACAAAAGCACATCCCAAGAGTTAAAAAAACCTAAAAGATGGTAAAAGAAGAAAATAAATGGGAAGCACCATCACAATAAGATGGAGAACTGTTGGAAACCTAATCTACTTAGGGTTATGGTATTAGTCACTTGTGTAGGAATGTAAAAGGTAAAGTGATAGTGTAACGATCGTTGGGAGTCCAAGAGACCTTGGAATACGAATCCAAAAGGTCAAGACTATGTATTTATACATGTATCATATTGACGAATCAAATGCACTACACACTTGTTTTTAATCTCATGTGTCTAACAATGGTATTAGAATGAGGAGCATCGATAGTTTAGAGACATTGCATAGGTGCAATAGATTCTCTCAGAAGAGCACGACTGGAAGATTGGAGATTGCAAAGATTAGAAAGACATGTCGCATGAAAATTAGGGTTTTGGATGAGGAAAATAAGGCACTGGAGAGTTACTATAGATTAGCGTAGTGTTTGCATGTATTAGGGTTTATGAGTTATATGCTTTAAGAGGAAATTTTCTAAGGAAAAGAATGGAACATCCACAACAACGTCATTACAAAAATGGATGGTAATGAAATGATAGATACCAACCAATGATAAAATAATTTCAACTAGCGATAGAGACCAACGATGTGTGGAGATAGAAACGTATGAGCAGAGAGAGGCGTTGTGAGGAGGCATGAAATATTGAAATGTATAATTGTGGCAGTAATGAATTTAACGCAAGATGGAGAAGAGAATCATTCAGAGTTCTAGAGTTCAGATGATGTGCACCCAAGAAAAATTGGCATGCAGACTGGAAGGAAGAGTTGAGATGCATTTCCTATACTTGAATATGGAGCTAGCTCATTGAGTTGTTGTTGCGCTAACTGTTGATATGAATCGACATCATCATCTTGTTTGAAAAGTTGGTTGTTGTAAAAAAGAACTAGTTCAAAATTTTGTCGAAGATTCTTTCGCTCAAGTGCATCATGAAGAAGCCAAGTTTGAGTTTGCACTAGTGTTTCCTTGGCTTGTGAAACTTGTAAGCAAGTTACAATAGACTATAGAGTGGTTTTGTCAATGATGACTGCATTGTCCACAAAAGAGAGGATTAGAGTGTTCAATAACTCTAAAAGTTCCTCAACTCGCGCTGTATATCAGACCTCACAAGGTTTCTTGGAACTTCACCCAATTTTTTTGTTGGAAGATACCAACGTCAACACCACAGTGAATCATCCAACAATTTCATTGTTGCCACCCCCAATGGTTGCTATCTCTGGGTTTACCTCATCAATAGTGAATAAATGGCTAGAATGGACTTGAAATCCTCCTTGACAACCAGAGGAGGAAGAGGACAAATCTACTCTTCTAGATAAGTCTATAAAGTTCAAAAGGATATTGAAGATTCTCTTGAAGTCACTCATGTTTAATGGTAGAAGATGGCACTAGTTTGTCTCTGAAATCTCTATTGCAGACGACTCATCGAGAACCATCACTCCAAATTGTATAACTCATTGTCCAACCCTAAATCCTTATTGAAGTGCACATTGAGATTAACCTTGGAAGGGTCGATCTTGTGGAAACTCTTGACACTATGAGAGCACTTTCTATGACCTCATCCTTGACTAGGAAACTCTCTCTCGTTATCCATGATCAGATTCTAAAATCAAACACTGATGGTTATTTCACAAATTCAAAAAGACAGTTATAGGGTGGTGTATCAATTTCTCTACATTGAATGCCACTTCATAAGAAGAAAGCATAGATGCATGTGCAAAAAGATTGTAATTGATTCACTTTGCACGAATCCTAGAGAAAAACCATTGTTTAAACATCACAAAGTGTTCTACCATTCTTGGAACAATTAGTCAAATGAAAAAATGGAAGCGTCGATTTATTCAGTAGGATGTGAAGAATGGAGGAGGGTGTAGGTGTTGATTCATATGCCAAAGTGGTTTTTCTACAAGCTCCAACAAAGAAGAAGTCACATTGAGCTTTTGAGTACATCAGAGAAAGTGTGGTCGACATTCCACATTCATCTAAGAGATATGGCAAACCATCATGAGGTATGATGTCAAGGAGATAAACCCTAATCGAGGGTCATTCATCTCATTGTCTTCATGGTCCCAAATTCGAGATTGTCACACATTCTTAATCAATGCAAACATTGTGAATTCTTGGAGTCACATAGTAGAAGAATGTTGGATAAAAAAACTAGTGTAATGGCTTTCTCGTCAATGGTAACAGAGCAAATAGTGGCATGAGCAGTCTTCTTGTCAAAGGAATCATAATCCCAACTGTTGTTTTAGAAGCGATTGAATGGCCTCGTCAGATCCATTAACCAAAGGAGAGAGCCCCAACACCAAGGCATTGTAAGGCATGTGAAAATCGATCTAGGGATGGCTTTGGATGATGTTGAATCTAAAGAATGTGAGGGAAGGGAATGGGTGGAAAACTTATGTTTATCAAACAAAGTGCATTATTGATTGAATAAACTGTTACTAAAAATACCAAAGTAACATAAAACAACCTCCTCTTTTTGAATGGGGACCATGAGTATATTGTGTTTATAGTGGCAATGATGATGATGACGATTCAAATAAAAAACTAGTGCAACAAAAACTAAGTGAGCCAACTCCATATTCAAGTACAAATGAAGATCAACATCCTCTTTCCAAGCTAGTCATCAGACCTTGGGAATAAATCAGAAATAACAAGCACAAAACCAATGTCGAATATGAAAAGGATGTCACCTTTCAAAATCCAGATTACACCAAACTGATCCAGTTTCAGAGTGTTGGATTGCTACAATATGGTTCACATTCACTTGCTCCAATTCAAGAGAAGATTTTGAAATTCCAACATTGTTAGCGAGTTGGCCACATGAAAGATAAGTACTTCGATCTTCATCCTTGTAAGCATTGTAGAAAGAAGAATTGATCCGGATTATTTTTGGCACAAAATGAGAGAAGATATATAATAAACAAATGTACAGAGATATCTCAGATATCCAATGATATAACAGAAATGTATCAGATATGAAACCATAAACACAGAGATACAATAATATACAATTTCTATTAATGTGCGAAATGTACATAATTGTAAAAATACAGAGTGAAAGACTCGCTAGAATGGTGGCAGCTTATCTCTGAGAAGAGATGTGATGGCTTCTCACTTTCGCAAGAAGATGATTCTTACAACGAGGCTCCAATTTCATTTTTAACATAAGTAAAACCCAAAATCCTAACCCCAGAAGATGAAAATCCAAAAGGTTTGCAGGCCCCCAATGGGGGTAGTTGATACGTCAACTTCTCGGGGACGTAACTTTTGCATACGATCTCCGCTTGGGACACTTGATACACAATCGGAAAGGTTTAACCGAGAATAATGATTTTTGAATGGAACAGGTTAGTGCCTACGTCAGTCACATGGGCCTCAAATCCCCAAAACACGTCGTTTAGGGCCTCAAAACGACCCCAAATGTTTGGAACCCAAAAAACTGCCAAAAAACTGCCAAGATGGAAAACTGTTTTTCGAGCCCGTGGAATAGGTGGGTGGCCACCGATATTCACCTGGATCAATCCTCCCTCCTTAGGAAGCAATGGTATCCATTACGTTGAGTTACCAAGGGAGAGGGGGAAGCGGTTGTTGAATCTGAATCTTGGTGAGTTGGTTGCCTTGCTGGAGACGTCGCGCTTCTTGGTTTGTGGAAGGCTGTCAAGAATCTATTCTTGGCGGGGTTGAATCTATTCAACCGGTTGGGCTACATGAGATGTCTGTGTGTAGAAGGAATCTTTGCACTTTGTTGTAGTCTTTTTGACCTGCTTCTGTTGAATCGAAGGTGCTTGGGCCGAGGTTGTAGTGGTTGAAATATCCTTTTGTTCACCTTTTGAACATATTTTGAAGAAGCTAAATTTTGTAGTATGAGATGCTACCTTGCGGCACTGTTTAGGTGGGACAATAGTTGGAATTACTTCTGGTATTCTATAGAGATGACCCCTCAGAGTAACAATGACACTACAGAGTCCATTATTGACAATAACCTCCTTTTAATTTTGAAAATTCATCCTGGTTCATCTGGAAATCATCCTGGAAGTCAACTGGTCAAAATTACCAGTTCGCAGCCCCGGCGTTGCGAAATTTCCTGTAGCAACCTATTTTATTTTTTTAAATCTTCAATACCTCAAAACATATGTCAGGAGTCTAGACATGCTGAAAAAATCCATTATCTTTATATATAATCGTTTAAGGCTGAATTTGAAAGGACGCAAAAGATGAAATTTTCAGCAGTCCTAGAACATAGTTTTTGCAGTACATTTCACATTGCTAATATGAAAACCAACCAAAACCCATTTATCAATCCTCAAACATGATGAACACTCTCATGGAGTACCAGGTGGATAGAGTATTTATGTTGACATATTTTAATTAGCAAAGGGGTGTCTACAAGCTGTCAAACCTCCAACTCTCTCGTTCATCCAGTTCTCGGCGAAGTTTGCAACACCTATCACCAATTTGCAGTGCCTAATTCAAACAATATTTGCATGATTCAAGGAGACTGTTAGGATATCCAAAGACTTGATCCCTGAAAATTGTTAAAAATAGGCTTTGAAAACAATGAAATCCATTAGCATGACAAAAAGGTAATGATGGAAATGAATGAATAGAGCACATGAGTATGTTGTGAACTCTCCTAGTCAATTGGCAGAACATACACGTGACTTTAACTTGACATTTAAATAGATGGCTGATGACAAAGAGAACCTTTTATACAAATTAGAGGTGACATGTCATGGTAATGATGTAAAAAACCAAAGGTATGACTCATGGGGCTTCTTACAATCTTATGTGTTAACATTTGGCTCCATAGGGGATGGCATGCTCCCTGTGAGATGCCAAGAACATGCAGTTCCTGTTGCCTTATCCATTGGGATGTGGAGTCATATATGCAACCAACCTATGAAACACTGCCAAAATCTACCACTTATTTAAGCAAAATGATTGATAAACCTACTGCAAACATAAGGAAAGAAAATGACCGAGAAGCGAGATTATTTCCCATACTACCTTACCTCTAACCAGATCTCCAATTTGACCAAGTAAAGGCAAACTTCCAAAACAACCATTCAATTAATTTTAAGACTGAAATGATCTTGTCTCTACTACTGATTAATAAATAATAACAAGAACATAACAACATTGATATAGACTCTTTCAGAAATCCATACTCACCCACGAATGTTGGTGAAATAATGAAATCTGAAACCTTTAGAGAATCTAAAAATATGACTTCAATAGAGCTACAACTAGCTCCTCAAATCCATAATCCGAAATGTGTTGATTTAGAAAAGACAACTACTCATGCATACATTCTCCTTTGCTTGATAATAGATAACCTTCTTGTCCTTTTAAGATCAACTCTTGATAATCAGGAGAGACAATTTCTTCTTCAAAATAATGATTATAAGATAATTGTACAACATGATTTAAAACATACTGATAATGATAAGCTAAGAACATGTAATTATCTATACAATCATTTGTTACTGTATTCTCAAAATGTTTAGGAAACTGATTATAAGCATAATGCTCATCCCGATCCATAGAAAAATCTGAATACTTTAAAGAAACTGTCAAGTGATGTCCCAAATCAGATTCATACTTACATTCTTGTTGCTCCAAATCTGAAATATGCTCACAGTCTTGTTGTTCATGTGCATGCAAATTTTCAAAGTATGCTTGATCTCAAATCCTCTTGCAAGCCCAGATAATCCCCTTGACTTCTTCAACATTCTCAAACAAATATCTTAAAGATGAAGATTTCCTTTCTCTCAAGAGAAGGACAAGATCTGGATGCTGAAGCATTACATAGTACACTATGGTAGCAGTCTCAGAAGGTCATATTTCCAATGGAATTCTATGATAAACACTATAAAACCGCATGTTGAAGATAGCCAAAGATTCTTCTTCCCCTCTCCTCAAAGGATTAAAATCATCCAAGTACTGATCAAGGGACTCGTTCTCACCCCAACACTTTAAAAAGGCATTGCATAGCTTGATCCAAGAACCAATAGAATCGACTCCCAAACCTTTAAACCGCACAACAAAATCTCCAAACAAATATTTGGAGAACAACCTCATTGTAACATCTTCATGTACTATCTCAAACTAATAAAGAAAGCTCTCACAGGCTCCCAAATGCCTCTCGGTTGTAAGATGATATTTTCCAGAAAAAAACGGGGAAGATACTTGAAGAAGTCAAGAGGGTAAGGATGAAGATAAGATGGCAGCCTTAAATGTTTAAACATGTTGTCTTTGATTCTAGTATGGACAATAATGGGATGAAAATGAGATTTAACAAACTGAAGGAAAGGCTCAACAGTAATAGCAGAAGGTAATAATACCTGTGAAGGAGATAAACCAGTTTCATCATCCTCATGGTTACAAGGTTGATTAGATTCAGGAAGGACTTGAATACATACATCATCTTTCTGAATAGGCTGAGGTGAGAAGACAGAATCAACATCTACAACACAAGTAGTATGCATATCTTCTTCTTCCAAGTATGGATATATAAAAGAAGAAATATGATCATCCGAATAGACAAAACATAAGATAATCCTCTTTATACGTAAAGGAAAAGAGAGAAATGAATTGATAAAGAAAAACAAGAGTTCATGGAGAAGACTCATGAACTGATACCTATTTTTTCCCTTTCGTATGGTCGTCTTTTAGTCAGCAGGATCCTTCCTCCAGTGGAGTCTTTGAATATGGAGTTGCTAGGTAGATGATTACAGTGAATTTATGTGTCCCTCTCTTGTCTACCATCAAGAGTTGGCTCTATGTCATTCTCCCAGGGAAGCTTGCTTCACTCTTTGTTCCCCGGAAACGACACCAAAAATGTTAACACTCAAAGAGTCACCCTAGACTGTAGATCAGGTGAGCTTGGTAACATACAAAGAATTCGAATTAAAAAATTGAAAGATAAACTTTTAAGTTATATGGATCAGACCATAAGGACAATCATATTCATCTACCATACACATTCCCAACTATATCCTTCAACAAAAGTGTCCCTAGTAACTTCATATCAACAAATAGGCTATATGCAAGTATGGAAATACAGAAAACTGTGAAGGAATGAATCAGAAATACATCAGGATATCGCTGGTATTCAATACACCGTAAAGAGATCATTGCCTTGATAGAACTTGACCCATAAATGCAACAATGAATCCTTCATTTGATCATTTCATGAGCACAAAGCAATAAAATAATAAATCATTCATTGACTACTATAAAAGCATTGACAAGAGTATGAAAAATAAAAGAGATTGTTCTTTATTAATAGGGAATCACAAGTTTGAAAAAGATACAGAGAAAAAAAAAATACATAGTGATAACCACTCTGAGTTCCTTTGGGTCAAAAGACCCCCCTCTTAGATCATTCCAACCCTTCTCTACTCTTGTACCATGAAATATATAGCACTATAGGTCCTTTCAATCTCGCCATTTCAAACTCAAACCCTTTTCCCAAAATAGAAACAATTACAAATAGAAAATGACATGTTTTAACTGATTTCTTCCTTTTCAGGAGATGAAATTATGAAAAATAGGCTTCAAAACGCCACCTATAATTCTCAAACCGTAATAGTTGTGTAAAACATGAGAACTGTTTTTGTATATAAGCTCGTTCTAAAGAAAAACCTCTCTCAGTTTCTTGAAATTCATTTCCAGCTGCCAGAATATGTGTCGCAAAAACATGTCTCAAGCAGGAAATCATGAAAACTAAAAAATATGGTTGAAAGATTCCTTCGAATCTCCAAATCCATTACACATGTGTGAAAAATGAAAAAAGGTTAATTTTCTTGGGTCTATTCTTGAAAATAACCTCCTTTTAATTTTTAAAATTCATCCTGCTTCACCCAGAAATCGTCCTAGAAGTCAACTGGTCAAAATTGCCAGTTCGTAGTGTCGGTGCTGTGAAATTTTCTGTAGCAGCCTATTTTATTTTTTTAAAGCTTCAATACCTCAAAAATTATGTTAGGAGTCCAGACATGCTGAAAAAATCCATTATCTTGATATATAATCGTTTAAGGCTGAATTTGAAAGGATGCAAAAGATGAAAGTTTCAATAGTCCTAGAACACAGTGTTTGCAACACATTTCACAATGCCAATATGAAAACCAACCAAAACCCATTTCTCAACCCTCAAACATGATGAACACTCTCAGGGAGTACCAGGTTGATCTAGGCTTGATGCTGACATCTTTGAATTATCATAGGGGTGTCTGCAAGTTGTCCAACCTCCAACTCTCTCCTTCAGCCAGTTCGTAGCGCCTATCACCAGTTCACAGCGCCTGTCACCAGTTCGCAGCACCTGATTCAAACAAGATTTGCATGCTTCGAGGAGATTGTTAGGATGTCCAAAGACCTGATCCCTGAAAATTGTTAAAAATAGTCTCTGAAAACAATGAAATCCCTTAGCATGAAAAACATTTAATGATGGCAATGAATGAATAGAGAACATGAGTATGTTGCAAACTCTCCTAGTGAATTGATAGCACATACAATTGTCTTTAACTTGACATTTAAATAGATGGATGATGACAAAGAGAACCTTTTATACAATTGAGAGGTGACATGTCACGATAATGATGTAAAAAACCAAAGGTATGACTCATGGGGATTCTTACAATTGACTCATGGGGCTTCTTACAATCTTATGTGTTAATAGAAGGAGTATTTGAAAATAATAACAATGACGTTTTGACCAATAAGGTTTTTTTTATTAAGGGTCATTTGGTCACCAAATAATATTTACCAAATGATGTGAAGAGAAAGGGTAATTGAAAATAATAATGATTCTATTGAAGACAACTCAAAAATTTGTTCCCAAAGTTTATAAGTTACAATAATTTCTAAAAACTAGCATACCCCCGAAGCAGGGGAAAGAAAACGTCGAAGTTAAGTGAATTGAAGTATCAGACAAAAGAGCCTTTGATTTTTGCAAAGTGTTTTCTATATTTTTTGTTAATTTAGAAAGAAAAATAAATAAATTAAGAAATTTAAGTTTAACGTTAAATAATTAAGATTATGCTACATAGCGAGAAAACATCTAATCTTAAAATAAAATAAATAACATATCGATAAATCTATCCCTCGCACTATTATTCAATTAAAATTATCAAAAATCCTATGAAAGATCTTTGATATTATATTATATATTTATATAATTTGACTAATAAAAAATACATATCCCTCACACTATTATTCAATTAAAATGATCAAAAATCCTACGAAAGGTCTTTGATATTATAGTATATATTTATATATTTTGACTAATAAAAAATACATATCCCATAAGAATATTTTTTCGGTGTTGAATATTATTCTTTTCACCCAAATTTATTTTTAAACCATTATTTATAAAAGGAATATAAAAAATGGTATATGTGTATAATTATATTTAATTATAATTATACTTTATGTGCAAAAATTCACAATTTCATAGGTGATACTTTTAAAATATACACACACACACACATATAATTTTGATTTAATTTTTAAATAAAAATGGTGATTTATTCATTATTTTTTTCTTAAATAATTACAATTTAGACATAAAAATATCTAAATAAAATTAACATGATAAAACTATATTTTAAAAAACATAAAAAAACCTTCGAGATAAACAAAATAAGCAAACAAAGTAAGAAAAAAAAACATATCTAAAAATTCTCTTATTTCTTCTTAAACATATAAAATACTTAATTTTTAAAATATAAATAACATGTATTATAAAAAAAAATATTATCAAATACATAAAGTTTAATATTTTTTATTTAACTTTTATTTAGGTCAATATCGTTGAAGAAATCTGATATGATTTTTGTGTTCACAAACACCACTTAATATCCATATTTAATATTTATCAAGTTCAAAAATGGACATTATTTGGAGTCAAGAGTTACTTGCCACTTGTGGTCAAGAGTTACTTGCCACCTGTGGTCAAGAGTTACTTGCCACTAAATAACAACATATTAGAGTCTAATTTTGATAAATGGATGCGTGTTAATCTCACCCCATGGTCATGCATCAAATTCACTCCCAAAACATCAAAGAAACCTCCCTTTTCTTTGTTTCTTCCACCCGCCTCCTTCAAAGAGACCCTTCACGGAAAATGTGATCAAAAAAATGAAGAGGTCTACTACTGCTAGTACTGGTGGATATGCTTATGGTTCTTCCTTTTCCTATGCCTTTTCCTCTGCGGGATCTACTAATTAATCGACTAATGAATTACAACTTTAATAACTTAAAATGATATATCGACTTGGTAAATTGGTGCTACTTCTTAAGCTGGTGACTCAGATGCCTTTGCTAGTGTTGGATCGACTTCTGCTTCATTGGCATAAACTCTTGCTTGATGGCTCTCTTAGTCATTGATACCTTATCAATCTCTAGCTGGAAAACTGCAGAGATTACCACTTGAGAGACTATCTATCTATCTATCTATCTATCTATCTATCTATCTATCTATATATCTTTCTCTCCTATGTCTCTACCAGGATGGCCCACCTCCCTCACCCTAATGTCCTTATTTAAGGGGATTCAATCTGTTTAACTATACACTAAGTCCTGGAAACAAAATTTTGTTTGAAACATGTTGTAGGTGATTCTTATAGCGATATTGTTGCTTGTAAGATGCGGAAATCAGGCTGCTTGGAATCATGAATCTAGGTTGAAAAACATGGAACATGATTTGTAAAGTGAGTATTGGTGATTGTACAATAATCTTAGAAAGTTATAATTAGAATGCAGATTGAAGGCCAGAGTTAACCATATTTGGGCCATGTTATTTGCATATGGTAATGCCAATCCAACACTATATAGAATATGAGAATAGCTCATGCTCTTATTTATGGAGGCCAGAGTTTAGGCTTAGTTAATTCCTTCTGAGGTTTCAAAATATGCATATATTTTTCACAACATATTTGTTGGTACCTTAGTTCTTTATGCTGACAAGTATTTTCTTATTACATAAAAAAATATCATTACAACAACTACTACAAGAAATTAAACTAATCCAGAGACAACAATTTCCTTAATCTACTCGAGTTCCTCTTGGAGATTTTGAGTTTGTTCCTCTAATAGCTCTAGAATGTGGGCCAAATCCACGAAAGGATACAACCTGATATGTTATGTGATACGTAAAATCAAACTGGAGATCTTCATGCTGGTTTGATAATGAAGAACAATGTTACACATTGGTATTTTGCAGCGTTGCGTCACTTTTGATGCCTCTTGAAGAAGGGCATCCAAATCTTTAAATCATCTGTTAACAGAGGAAACCTCATCTTTCTTCTTCTTGTTTATTGCCTGACATTATTTATGGATCTGCTTAATGTTAGGATTGATTTTCATTAAGAGATATTTAAGAGATGCCAATTCTTTCTTGCATCGAACCACAATGTTTATATGATGAAGGATTTATTGGATTACTTTGTCAATACCCACACCAATAAATCTAGAGACAAAACCAAGATCAAACATGTTTTTTTAAATGATCAAATGGCCCATACAACTCTCTGATTTCACATAATGGTTACATTCTTTCTTTGTATATACTTTATTTGTGTAGTTGTGTGCAGAAGGGTCAACTCTAAGATGTATAAAAATGATTTTTGTAGTTGTAGGAAATTTATGGATGAATACAACATTGTTGTCAAGTTATTTGAATTGTTGATGGAGATATTTTTGCGTGATCTGGGTTTAGAGATGGAAAACACTCTGAATGAGAGCATGGGAGGGGAGATGGAGAAGTTTCATATAAGCATAAATTTCTATCCACCGTGTCCTCAACCAAATCTAGTGGTGGGAGTGGAACCCCATTCTGATATCTGTGCGCTTACGATTCTCCTTCACGATCAAATCCCAAGGATTCAAATTCGCAAATATGGGGATTGGATGGACATCTAATGTGTTCCTAGCTCCCTAGTTGTCAATATCAATGATAATTTGGAAGTATGTACTATTCATACTCATAACATATTGAAATGATTAGTGGTGGTGTTTCTTGTGGCTTGATAATTTTGTGTTGATGAACATATATTGAGAAACGGGAAATACAAGAGCATTGAGCACATGAGTGTGGTGAACAAAGACTGTTCAAGAATGTCACGGGTCATGTTTTGCAATCCACAGCATGATCTGGTGGTATAATCTAGGAAAAAATTGACAGAAGAGGAGCATCCTCCATTGTACTAGGGGGCTTCTTATGGAGAGTATCGGATGAAATTTTTCAAAAATGGATTGGATGGAAAGGGACACCTTCATGATATGAAACAACATTCACAATCCTTATTTGCAGATCGATTGTCACAAAAATAGAGCATTTAATTAAATGGAAAGTGTCGAGGAACATTCATGTAGATTGTTTTGCAGATTTGAACAATGGTACATTTCTTAGGAGCATCGAGCCTTGTTTTGCATATTTGAGTAGCGGTTCATTTCTTGGGAGCATAGAGCCAAGAGTTGAGAATCATTCCATCTCCCCTCTTCGAGCAGTCATCCATCTCTCGAGAGCATCCTTTCTGTAGATAAGAGTCGATGAAGTTCTAAAAATCGATATATGCGGTGGGGTAAAAATTTCAAGGAAAGGTGGTGGGGTACAAATCTCGAGGAGGAACAGGTGGTGGGTTGAGACGAACCCATGATTCCTCTTGGATTATCGGGCCTATGCAAAAATTGACAGAGACAGTGGTTCACAAATTTCAAGGAGAACAATGGTGGTTCACAAATTTCGAGAAGAAAAACTGGTTGAATTGCACTGCATACGTATTATCCATTGATAGTTTATAGACAAACGACAACAATCTCAAAAGAACCCCCCTTAAAAGAACACCTTCGACATAATAATAAAAGTTTATGAGAATATAATATTTTAAAAAATGAAATAGTTAATATTCTTGGTAATAGTAAATATTTTTGGTGACAAACATTATGGCCTCAAAATTA
>JZKD02S0723192.1:0-15046 GCA_000966675.3 Picea glauca
TTGAGTGGGGAAAACTGCCTCAATCCCATAAACAAGTTGGAAGGGTGAGAGACCTAGGGATTTCTTCGTTGTCACTCGATCGGCCCAAAGTGCAAATTTGAGCTTTGAGTCCCAGTCTCTTTTATTATCCTCCAATAGCCTCTTGATAAGCTTGATTAGACTTTTATTAGAGGACTCTGCTAGTCCCTTTCCCTGAGGATAGTAGGGAGTGGAGTGGATCAGTGAAATTCCAAACTGTTCACAAAATTTGGTCAGAGACTCTGACCGAAATGGAGAAGCGTTGTCAGTGACGATTTTGCTAGGGCAGCTGAACCTAGCAATGATGTCTTCCATGAAGCTGATGATTACTTTGTGAGAAGTGCTTCTGGTGGGAACAACTTCTATCCATTTAGTGAAGTAGTCAGTTGCTTTCAAAATCCATCGGTGCTGGCCACTTGAGGGAGGATGAATTTCCCCGATAAAATCCAGTCCCCACTGCTGAAAGGGAGATGAAACCACCACAGGCTTCAACGACAGGGATTTGAGCTGCTGCTTTCCTGAGAATTTTTGGCATTTGATGCAAGCTCTAATTTCCTTGCAGACATCAGGAAATAAGGTGGGCCAGTAGTACCCATCTCGGAGGATCTTGTGAGCAGTGGTTTTCCAAAAGTAATGGCCTCCACAGATACCACTATGGAAATCATTCATAACCTTCTGGGCCTGCTGTGGGTCCAGACACATCAGTAGTATCCCCTGGGGATCTTTCCAATACAACGCTTGGCCAATAATACAATACTTGACAGCTTTGAGTTTTAAAGCCCTTGCCTTGCTTTTTTCCATCCCATCAGGGGGCTTCAACTCCTTCAGGAAATATAAGATATCTTTGTACCNGGCCATAAGCTTCCTTGAGCTTCTCTTTGGAAAAAACACCTGTAAAAGTCCTCAAAAGCCTCTGAAACCTGTCCCAATGTGTTCAGAGCATATCGATTAGCCAAAAATGATTATTAAATCACAGAAAACAAATATAGGCTCACCAAACCATGTCCTCCATCAAAGAGGGCTTGAAGTTCCCTGGAGCTTCCTGAAACTTCAATGGTAAAAAACTTGCTGAAGAAGTCTTCAAATGGCTTTGAAAATGGCACCAATGGATCCAGCACGTCCAAAAACCCCTGGCTGGGCTTTTACGGCACCTCAATCGGCCAAACGATGAAGAAGTTAGGCCTCCTCCATCTTCCTCCTTCAACTTTGCTGGAACTGGCTCTACAAAATGCACCTCTGTGTGCATTTACCTGGAACACGCTCCAAAACGTGCGTATAAACCCAGCACTGAACGGTTCTGAATAACCGTGCAAACTGTAGGACGGTTAGGGCGCCTCCAGCCCCCAACCGCCTAGCACTAGGGCATATGGCACATGTGACCGCGCTCTGGGCAAAAGGGTGGTTAAACCGTCCACAAAGCAAATAGTTGAATGACCCGTGGCGGGTGGTTGGAACTGTCCAAACCATAAATTAAAAAAACTCACGCGCACTTTTAAACACGGCATAAACCGTTGGTTTAATAAACATAAACCCCGCGCTATATAAAATGTGGTTATATAATATGGTTTTTATACCATTTAACACAAACCAAACCAAACCCCGCGCCACTTTATATAGTGGTCACATGTAATACACAATGAAACCACGATACAAATGTTAAAACCCGCGCGTTGTTTGCATGTGGTATGGTCACATGTTAGCACCATAGAACCGGTACAAATGTTAAAACCACCACCTGCGCACGCTATTCAATACGGGGTATGGTCACATGTCAACCGCATAGAACTGGGGGTCGGGGCTAAGCCCCGGCCCGACCACCCCGCCATTTAAACTTCCAATCAAATTCAAATGTATATTCTGCCATATACATAATAAGAATTAATGTGTGGTATAGTGGTTGGCGGAGTTTGTTAAGACTTGGCGCGTGAGGGAGGTACTGGGGTCGAACCCCGCAGCCTCCATAAAATTTTACAAAACAAACCAAATATCAACAGCCAATAGATGGGTGCCACGTGGCAGCCCTTGATTGGGCCACGTGGCACCCTAACATTTGCCCAGCTAGATACCACGTGTCACAACTTGATTTTCCCACTGCCAACTAATCACAAACCGCCACATCAGCACTACCAATTCAGCTGCCACATCATCATGATGGTACGGCCTTCCACGTGGCCGTACGGACTGTACGGACAGGTACAGTCAGCATCCCAAATTTTTCTCTGTTTGGCTCGGCGAACAGATCGCGATATCTTCTCCATACGGACTCCGTTTGTGAAAGTAAATATACCGACGGGATCAGGAAGACGAGACGGATGCAATGGAACCATTTTCGTCGCAATCCGAGCACTTTGAAAATTGAGCAAATTTTTGCCCCCTGGTCCAGATTTTGATCATCCTCGGAGGTGTGGTCATGAATCCAAAAGTTGATTGAGAAAAGGAACATGAAGGACATTTCAAATACATGAAAAAAACTCATAGGTGTATAGTCCTTGTCATTTTGTTTCCAATGGTAGGTGGTACGCCACGTGATTCCTTACAGCTGAGAATTTATGCCCTCTTAAAGATGAAGCTTCGAAGTGTGCCCCAGATCTAAGGTCAAAGAAGTTACAAGTTGACACTAAAATTAATTAAAGGAGAAAAGTTGTTGCAACAAGAAGTTACAGTTTGGCCCTAAAGTTAAGTAAAGGAAGTACTTGGAAAAGTATAAATACACATTAATAACCTCTCATTTGGTGTGTGTGTGTGTGAGTGGAATGGAACTAACATAAGTGATTATGCACTTGTGCTAGGAGGATTGTTAATATCAACAAAGGAAAAGTTTTCAAGGTGGCTAATCTAGCTTAGGAGAAAGGAGGTTGAGGAGAGCGAAGTGTACGGAGGTGACCGTACCATTTTTATGAGGTTATACGTGGTTTGAAAAAGGGTGAAGCACGTATATACATGGGTTGCAGAAGGACAAATAACGTATAGGGCATACACAGATTGTAGTGAAGCAAAGCACGGGTGTCCGTAGGTTGACAGTGGATGAATCACATATCTGTGATAAATCTTTGAGGAAGGTATTCTTCTTGATGTTGAAGATGAGGAAGGTTTGAAGATATGATATCTCAAGCACCAGGTTGTTCACATGTTGAAAGGTATGTTATTCTATATATTATAATGCTTGCATATTGGAGGTTATGGCATATAGGAATATCTTGGAGGTATTCGCACATGGTTGAGGTACATATTGAATATCTTTAAGGCGCATTTTGGTCATATTCTTTGAGGCATGGTATATTTTTTTAGGCACATCTTGGATGTCTTGGAACATGGTTTGATGCATATCATGGTGTTTTTGAGCACATGATTTTGGAGGATATTCTTGGAGATCTTGGCATGAATTCTATGTGGTTGTATAAATTTTGATGATGATGATATATTAGTATCAGTGACGGTGGTAGTGACAGGTTGATTCTCTTATTTATATTCAAGGGAGGAAGGAAGGGGCAAGGAAAGAGAGTTGTAGCTTCCTTCAAATTGGTGCATGTAAACTATGGGGTTGGAGCTAGAGAATCTAGGGAGTTATAGCTTCCTTTAGGTTGGATCCTCTAAATCACAGGGTTGGTTCCTCCTTCCAGTTGGTGCTGGATAATTTTGGAAGTTGGTGCTTCCTATGAATGTAGTTTTCTGATATATAAGAAAGCATTATGTGGTTTTCTTCCATTTGGGTTTCCACGTAAAATTCTTGTGTAATGTGTATTTGTGGTTATATGTTTATGGTATCTTGAATGCAATCATAAGTGATAAAAAATTTATATCTTAAATTCTTGCATATTGTGATTAAAAGTGGTAAAACATGCATAATATTGATTCACTCCCCCTCTCAGTATTAGTGAATATTCCAATAATATTCTGTAAAATAAACCTAGAATTCTAATAAGCCTAAAAAACATCATACTTAATAGAAGACATTGCGACTAACTACTTCTTCCAATCATGTACTTAGAGGGTCAAGGTATTGATTTATTATTTCCATATGTTTTGCAAGTTGGTGCATCATTTTGTCCTCCTTTGGCTCCCTCGGGTCGAATTAAATAATATTTTTTTATTAGAATCCCTAGATTGACCTCTCTTGCTCAAATTTAGGACTAGATTTCTTAAAAAATTGCATTATGCTTCCACGACAACTATGTGTTTCTTCCATTCCACAAGATTCCCCATAATTTCTACTATCTAAGATGTGATGTGGTGTTCATTCTCATGGAATTTTGAAGTGACTGTAAATATAGAAGTCTTGTTGCATTGAATATGCTCCTCGTGGTTTCTTAGCACTCTTCTAATTTCTTGTAGCTCTATGTAATCCATTAGGTATACACAACTACCAATATATCCAACTAGTTCTAGGTTCCCAATTCTTTCGAAATTCCAAATCCCTTGCTACACATTTAGGTCCCACACAATGCATGTAATTCCTATGTTCCAGAATAGAGGACACTTCCCAAAATACAAGTGAAAACCAAAAAACTACAAGCTATTTGGAGGAAGGAACAAGGAACATCTTGTTCATCTAAAACTCAAACTAGTTTCTATCTTTGAGCTTAAGAGTCCCTCTTTGCCAGAATAATTCCAAGTAGGGGGCTCCCCTAAAAATTTAAAGCAAGTGAGAAACAACAAACTAAACATGATCCTAATTAAGAAAGTATGAGTTCTTACTAGAGCACACAAAACCAGGACCTTGGTTTCCCACCAATGCTTTCCATGCAAAATGACCATAATCACACTACAAGCAGGAAAATTACCAGCCCTCAATTCAAATTCATGTGAATTGATGGCTTCAGGAATGCGAAGGAGGGACTTATGTCTCTTCTCGTAGCTAGCCCAACGCTAAGTGTGAAGTCAAATGTTGTGATATAGGTGAATGTTTAAATGCTTGATACATGGATTTGTACTATGAGTTAAGGAATAAATGTTGATTAATGGTGTTATTAACATTAAGAACACCCTTTTTTAAGGTTGAGCCTATATTAGCAAACTAGTATGCTTCATAGTTGTTCTCCCGCATAACATTGTAGAATGTGATTTTGGTGAAATTGATCACCTCTTGTTTGGATCTGAAAAAAATAGATGTTAAAGAATTATCAACTGACATGGAGTTATGGATCATATGGTTGATGATTACCTTTGATTTCCCCCCCACAATCAACGATCAAACACGGGAGCCTTTAGCTATTCTCAAGTCTTTCCATAAGGCATAGGTTTCTTCTTGTTTATTGGACAAGATACTAAGTCCCCATGCGAAGGAAGTTTCAAGTGTTCCTCTAGGGTCCATGATGACCCCCCTGCACCTACCACCCCAAGCAAGATTTGAACCTAGGTAGGAAGGATAATATTTCTCCTCCATAACAACTTAAACTAGACCTAATTGATCATGATTATTACATCAAAAAATACATTCTATATTGTATTGAAAAATATATTTTACAATTCAATGCTAATCTATATTCTCACACATCTTCAACATAGTGAATGGCTTTTTAGAATGCTTCTATGTTGTATACATCTTTTTAAATTTATAATTTGTTTGTTACTAAACTTCAATTAAAATATGATCTAGAGATAATTAATAAATATACAACCATAATATTTTAATGGTTTTGTAAGACTAAATCACGTTTAGTTATAATTTATTTATTAATATTGTATTGAAAGATATATTTTACAATTCAATGTTGATCAATATTCTTACAATATTCTTCAACAAAGTGAATAGTTTTTTTAATGTGGTATACATCTTTTTAATTTATATTTTTTTCACTAAGTTTTAATTAAAGTATCATCTAAAATTATGGAGACGGTTTAATAAATGTACAATTTTAATTTTTAGATTTTTTTCTTACTAAATAATTGGCTATATAAAAAAATTTAGTAATTTGGTTTGTTTGTTTTTTTCTTAAACTAAAAAATTATTAAATTAATTTAAAGACAAAAATATTTCAATAATGTCTACTTGTGGCCTATTATTAAGGAAACTATGGTCAATATTGGATTTTTTAAAACAAGAACAATTGTAGCTATCATATGGTGTATATGTACTAACTTAAACAATACACATAATATATTTGGAAAAAAAAAAAGCAAGAAAAACAAAGTAACATTTTGGAATTAAAAGTGACATAAAACATGGTTGTATTAAACTAGCAACCCTATTAAGTTGGATGCTTTATTTTCTCCCATATTTATTTGTCCTTTTTCTGGGGATATTTTTTGTTTAATTTTTCTTGAAATCCTACGAGAAATTGTTGGATCTGCAGATTTGAGTGGTTAAGTCTATAATCTGAGTGCCCCAAGGGTTTTTCAACCCGTTGAATCCATTTATGCATTCAAAAACACAATTTAAACAACATAAAAGTGTGATTTCATCTAGATTTATGTCACCAGATTCTGAAAAAAAAAAAAAAAAACAAACATAGAACGTTTAAAAAAAACCACTTTACATATGTAGATTGGGCAAGAAGCATTGATGATAAAAGAAGTACCAGTGGAGCAGCCTTCTACTTGGGTGATTTTCTAGTGTCCTGGTTAAATAAGAAGAAATCCTCAGTATCCTTGTGTATGACAGAAGCAGAATATATTGCAACAACAACATGTTGTACTGGGGTCCTAATATGGATGAAGCAAACCCTGCAAGAAATACAAGTAAAATATGATGAGCCTATTTCAATATTTTATGACAATACCAGTGCTATAAGCATCTCCAAAAATCCATTGATGCATTCCAATACCAAGCATATTCCTATCAAGTTCCACTTTCTATGGGAACAAGTCACAAAGAAGAATATCAAGTTGGAGTGCATTGGGACAAAAGAAAAAAGTGCATATATCTTCACCAAACCTCTCCCAAGAGAGACATTTGAGTATATTCGACAAAAACTTGGAGTAGTTTTTTCCCCACAGTGATCTACATGGCATTCTGCAAAGAAGACAGGGGGAGAGAAATTGTCAAGGGAATTACCCTTTGTCATTGATGTCAAAAGGCAATAGAAAGAACAAAAGCAAGAGAGAAATTTCAGCAGCATGAAAACAGGGGGATAAATGGTCATAGGGGGATTATGAGTGTTTTCATCGATGCCAAAGGGGGAGATTGTTGGAAACTTGGTTTTCATTGATGTCAAACCTATAAGAAGTCTATAAGCCTCTAGAAGTGATCGGTGTATTTGAAAAAGTATCCAAAGCGGTCCCCTTATGGCGTAGCTTTAAGCATGGACCTCACGGGAAGACGCTTTGAAAAATTCTACAAGAAGCCCTGGAAATTTGGTTAAGTGGTTAAGAAGTATAAGAATCCCTAGATGTGTGGTCATGAATCCCAAAGTTGATTGAGAAAAGGAACATGAAGGGCATTGCAAATACATGCAAAAATATCATAAATGGATAGTCATCGTCATGTTGTTTCCAATGCTAGGTGGTACGCCCGGTGGTTCCTTACGATTGATAAGTTATGCCCTCTTAAAGATGAAGCCTCGAAGTGTGCCTTGGATCTAAGTTCAAAGAAGTTACAACTTGACCCTAAAATTAATTAAAGGAGAAAAGTTGTTGCAACAAGAAGTTACAGGTCGGCCTTAAAGTTAAGTAAAGGAAGTACTTGGAAATGTATAAATACACATTAAGAACCTCTCAATTGATGTGTGTTTGTGTGTGAGAGTGGAATGGAAATAGTATAAGTGAGTCTGCACTTTTTCTCGGAGGATTGGTAATCTTAGAAAAGGAAGAGTCTGCAAGGTGGCGAATTTGGCTTAGTAAAAAGGAGGTTGAGGAGAGAGAAGTGTACGAAGGTGACTGTACCAATTTTATGATATTATACACAGTTTGCAAAAGGGTGAAGCACGTGTATATGTGGGTTGCAGATGGACGAATCGTGTATAGGGTATATGTGCTTTGTAGTGAATCAAAACGCGGGTGTCCGCATATTGACAGTGGATGAATCACGTATATGTGCTAAAGTTTTAAGAAGGTATTCGTCTTGATGTTGAAGATGAGGAAGGTCTAAATATCTGATATCTCCTGCACTAGGTTTTTCACATGACATTGAAAGGTATGTTATTTTATATATTATGATTCTTGTATCTTGGAGGTTATGGCATATGCTTGAGGCATATCTTGGAGGTATTATCACATGATAGAGGTACATATTGAATATATTTAAGGCACATTTTGGTTATATGTTTTGAGGCATGGTATATTATTTGAGGTACATCTTGGATGTCTTGGCACATGGTTTGATGCATATCATGGTGTTTTTTAGCACATGATTTTGGAGGATATTCTTGGCAATCTTGGCATGAGTTTTATGTGGTTGTATCAATTTTGATGATGATGATATATCAGTATCAGTGACAAAAGTAGTGAAAAGTTTATTCTCTTATTTATATTCAAGTGGGGAAGGAAGGGGAAAGGAAAGGGAGTTGTATCTTCCTTCAGGTGGGTGCCTGTAAACTAGGGGGTTGGAACCTCCTTCCAGTTGGAGCTGGAGAATCTAGGGAGTTGTAGCTTCCTTCAGGTTGGAGTGTGTAAATCAGGGGATTGGTATCTCCTTCCAATTGGTGCTGGAGAATTTTGGAAGTTGGTGCTTCCTATGAATGTTATCTTCTTATATATATAAAAAAAAAAACATTTTGTGCTTTTCTCCCATTTAGGTTTCCACGTAAAATTCTTGTGTATTGTTTATTTTTGGTTATATGTTTATGGTATCTTGAATGCAATCATAAGTGATAAATTGTTGATATCTTAAATGATTGCATATTGTGATTAAAAGTGGTAAAAAGTTCCTAATATTGATTCACCTCCCCTCTCATTATTAGTGAATATTCCAACAATATTCTATAAAATAAACCTACAATTGTAATAACCTTAAAAAAAATCATACTTAATAGAAGACATTGCAACTAGCTACATCTTCCAAGCATGTATTTAGAGGTTCAAGGTATTGCTTTATGAATTCTATATATTTGGCAAGTTGGTGCATCATTTTGTCTTCCTTTGGCTCCCCTGAGTTCGATTTAAATAACATTTTTTTATTAGAAGCCCTAGATTGATCTCCCTTGCTCAAATTTAGGACTAGATTTCTTAGAAGATTTGATTTTGCTTCCACGACAACTATGTGTTGCTTCTATTGCACAAGAGTCCCCATAATTGCTACTATCTAAGATGTTACCGGGTGTTCATTCTCATGGAATTTTGAAGTGACTGTAAATATAGAAGTCTTGTTGCATCGGATATTCTCCTCATGGATTCTGAGCACTCTTCTAATTTCCCATGCCTCTTTGTAATCCATAAGGTTTGCACAACTACCAATATATCCAACTAGTTCAAGGTTCCTAGTTCTTTCAAAATTACAAATCCCTTTCTATGCATTTAGGTCCCATACAATGCCTATAATTCCTATGTTCCATAACAAAGGACACTTCCCAAAATACAAGTGAAAACAAAAAAAAACTTACAAGTTATTTGGAGGAAATAACAAGGAGCATCTTATTCCTCTAAAACTCAAACTAGTTTCTATCTTTGAGCTCAAGAGACCCTCTTTTCCAGAATAATTCCAAGGAGGGGGCTCCCCTAAAAATTTAAAGCAAGTGAGAAACAACAAACCAAACCTGATCCTAATTAAGCCAGTATGAGTTCTTACTAGAGCGCAAAAAACTAGGATTGATATGGATTTATGTAGGAAGACAATGAAATACAGAAATACACATAAACACAGAGATGCAACAGAAATAAGACTTCATTTCATTAATAACAAATGACTAAAATATGCTTACAAACAAAATGGAAATAAACTAGCTAGGGCGCTGGTAGCTTATCTCTGAGAAGAGATGTGGCAGCTATTGGCCTTTGAATTGTGTTACAATGAGGTGTGAAGGCCTATTATTATTGAGAAACAATGGAAAACCCTAAACATCCAAAGACCTAACCCTAGGAGACGAAACGCTAAGACTATGGGCCTCGTTTGGGTAAATTGGTACATCAACTTCCCGGGGGCGTAACTTTGGCATATGATCTCCATTTGACGTGCTCAATACCTCATTAGAAATATCTATCCGAGGACTACAAATTTTGGGTGAGCAACATCGAACCTTGTTCAAACTCTGTTCCATGTTGCTCCCCGTTTTCTCAAAAACCGTTGTTTAGGGCTTCAAAACGGCTCTGGAAGTTCAAGACCCGAAAAACTACTAAAAATTGTAAACTGTGTGGAAACTGAAAAACTGAAAGAAGAAATGGTGGGGGTCCAAGTGGAATAGGTGGGTGGCTACCAATATCCACCTGGATCAATCCTCCCCCCTTAGAAGGCAATGGTCCCCATTGCGTTGAGTTCCTCCATGAGATGAGGAAACTTCTACTGAACTTGGTCCCTGGTGAGCCACTTGCCTTGGTGAAGGAGTTGTCTTGCTTTGACAACTCGATATAGTGGTATCCTTTGTTGTCGGGTGCGCTTGATCTTGTGTATCAATGATCTGATCAGTTGTGGCTTGTTCCATGCAGTTTGTATTTAACTATGTTGGTGTGAGTTGTTATGCCATGTCAGATGTGTCTAGTAGAGGTGGAAAGTAGGGTCGAAGGAGGTCCACATTGAACACTGGGTGCAGACCAAGGAATGGTGGAATGTTGAGCTCAAAGGAATTGTCCCCTACAGCCTTGGTGATGGTGTACGACCCATATCGGAGCAGGCGAAGCTTGCGGTGGGGTCCAGCGAGGTGCTCCTTTTGCAAATGTAGCCACACTTTGTCGCCCACCTAGAAGTTGTGTGGCACCCGATGTTGATCATGTCACTGCTTCTACTTAGCATTGGCTCTATCCAAGATGTCATGAACCTATTGGCGGATGTGTTGAATGCACTCAATGAAGTTTTTTGCCTTGTCAGCCTCATACTGGACATGATCTGAATCTTCCTGAGTAGCCACAAATGGCATGGCTATGTCAATGGGACATAGTGGTTGGAATCCCAAGCCCACCTAAAAGGGGTTGTGGTTGGTTGAGCTATGGACATCTAGATTGTGGTTGTGTTGTACATAAGGGAGGATTTCGTCCCATGTGTGTGGATGCTTTGAGTTGTACATACACAGAATGTGTACGATCATCCAGTTGACGACCTCTGTCTGGTCATCAATTTGCGGATGGAAATCTGTGGACTTAGTGAGCTTGGTGTCCAACATCAACCAGAGGCTGGACCAAAATGTACTGAGGAACCTGTTTTCTCGATCTGAGATGATAGACCGTGGGATCCCAAAGTGTACCCACACTCGTTCAAAGAAGAGTTTAGCAGTGGATTATGTTGTGATATTCTTCTTGTAGGCCATCATAATGGACATATTTGAGAATCTATCGATGACCACAAAAGCATAGTCATTGCCATGCTTAGTAGAAGGAAGGCCCGACATGTAATCCATAGAGATGGATTCCTAAGGTCAACTAGGGGTAGGAAGCAAAGTATAGAGGCCTTGCTTCTTGATGTTCGGTTTGGAAATGGCACAAGCAGTGCAGGACTTGATGTACTTCCCGACATATTTTCAAAGGTTCGGCTAATAGAAATACTTTTGCAATACTACCACAGTTTTCTCGACCCCGAAATTACCAACGGCCCGACTTTAGTGCACCTCCCAAATCATCTTGGCACGCTCGCTTGAAGGAACACAAAGGTGTCCTAGGTGACAAAGCAGGGCATCTTGGAGGTGAAAATTGGGAACTTTATTACCCTCCAAGAGCATATTGTATGTGTGGTTGAATTCTGGATCACTTTTGTAGAGAAGCAATCAATCGGAAGTCTCGTGCCCACAAGAGTTGAGCACAGTGGTTAGTGCCAAGATGGGTGGTCGGCCAAGGCAATCTGCAACATTATTGGTGTTGTCTTTCTTGTACTTAATGTTCAAATGAAATTGTTTCAGGTATGTGGACCACTTCTGATGGTGATCGTTCTGCAACTTCCCTTGTGTTTGTATGAACTTTGGGGGTCATTGGTCTGTGTGGATGACTGTTTCCTTTCCCAAAATGTAATGCTTCCATTGTTGGCAAGCCTGCACAATGGAATACATCTCTTTGACATAAGTGGGATACTTCCGGATTGTTTTGGAAAGTGTCTCACTGTGATATGCCACTGGATGCCCATGTTGAGTAAGGACTGCTCCAATAGCATATTCAAAGGCATCTTTCTCGATCTCAAATGGTTGTTGCAAGTCTGGTAATGTGAGCATTGGTGCAGAGAACAGGCGATGCTTCAACTCCCTGAACGCCTTCTATTGAGATTTAGACCAAAAGAATTTTTATTTTTCTCCTCCCTTGGTGACTTGACTCGAGGGCCAAGTGATATGAGAGAATCCCAACACAAACCTACGATAGAAATTGGAAAAACCCAAAAAGTTGCGGATCTCTGTTAGGGTGGTTGGGGCTGGACAATATCGAATGACTTGGATCTTTGCTGGATCCACAAGCACCCCCTGCTCATCAATAATGTATCCCATATACTAAACCTAGGCCATGCCAAAAGTGCATTTCTCCAAATTGGCACACAACTTGTGTTTCTGCAGTGTTTGGAGGACCTGTCGGATGTGGTGGAGGTGCTCTTCCCAAGTTTGGATGAAGATCAGAATTTCATCCAAGTACACCACTACAAATGAGTTGGTGAATGGCCACAAGATGTCGTCCATTAGCCTCATGAAGGTTGTAGGGGCATTCGTCAACCCGAAAAGCATGACCAACCATTCTAAAAGGCCCTCCTTGGATTTGAAGGTAGTATTCAACACATCAAAGGGTTCGATTGGTACCTGGTGATACCCAGACATCAAGTTGGTCTTGCTGAAATATTTCTCCCCCTTGAGTTGGTCCAGAAGGTCATCAATCTGTGGGATCGGGTACCTATTATGGACAGTGATCTTGTTCAGTGCCCGATAGTCAATGTAGAGTCTCAAAGTCCCATCCTTATTCTGCACCAACATGATTGGGCTCCCACAGGGCGATGAACTCGGACGGATGTGACCTTTCTGCAACAACTCCTGAATCTTCCTCTTGATTTCGTCATTCTATAGAACAGAGCATCGATAGATTGGTCCATTGGGCAGCGGCGCACCTGGGGTTAGATCGATGGGATGCTTGACCTGGCAGTGTAGAGGCACCCCTGTGGGGGAGGTGAAGATTTCCTCGTACTCCTCCATGACCTTATTCATATGTTGTTGTCGTGCAGAGGGGCCCTGTCTAGAGGTAATGGCTACGGTCTTCTTCTTTCCCTAAGGGAGGATCATCAGGAAAACAAATTTCCTAGTTTTGGAAATGAGCTTACTGCATTGTTTTGCAGTAACCAAAGAGATGGTGGTAGGCGGTGCTATCTCTGGTATCCTGTACATATTATTTCACAAAGTGATAATAACAGCACGAGGCTTGGAATCATACACAGCATGTTGCTTCCACAAGTATGGTTGACCTAATAATACATCAAAAACATCAAGAGGAGCAATGTCACATAATACCTCATCTGTAAAGGGCTTGATGTTGTAGGGAAGGTGACATTGTTGGCTGACGTAGAGGTCCCATCCTCGGTGCAACAACCCGATGGTATATGGTTTTGGGTGTGTTGTGGTAGGAAATCCTAGCCTCTTCACGACCTCTACCAAGATGAGGTTCTTCTATCTCCCGTTGTCGACAATGAACTACAACGGGAAACCCTTTACCCACATCTTGGAATAGCATAGACGCTCTGCCTCTTCTAGGTCTTTTGGTTCCTCCTTCTCGATCTTCATGGTGGCAACGGTGGTGTTGGGCTCGCATCAATAATCTACTTTCCCCTGTCATTCCCCTTGTTGAGTTCTGGTTCAGATTCACAGCAGGCATCTGATTCATAAGCCTTCAACTCGGCTACCAATTACTGCTTGGCCCGACACTCACTTGTGTTGTGGGTGGAGCTCTTATGGAACTCACACCACCTCCCTGTGTCATTTTTTGGCTTCGTGGTGTTGTTATTTGCTTGCAGATTTGGCGGGTTGTCTTGGGTCTCCCATCCTTGGCTTGGTCCTTTGTTCTGTGTTTTGGGGGTACCTTTCCCTTGCTTCTGATTCGCAGACCCAAAGTCTCACTTCTTCTGTTTGAAATTCTGCTCAATCTTGGCAGCATATCGGTATGCCACACCAAGCGAGGAGATGTCGAGGAACTCCATTTCCTCCTGAATGTATATGTGCAGACAATAGTGGTACTTTAACACCAAATGTTTCTCTAAATCTTTGATACCCAACTCTGTGTGTACGGTATGAAACAGATTCGTCATCTCATGCACATCTTGGTCCCTTTGCTATCGCAACGTAGTCCATTATATGTATTTGTCCTCATAGCTCCCCACGGGATAATATTCTTCCTTGATGGCATCTCAGAAAGAATTCCAGGTGGGTGCGACCGAGACAAGAGAGGGTTCCCCCTCGCCCTATTGATCCCAGTAGGTTTCCCACCAGTCCTTGACATGGGGGGCGGCTTTGAGGAGTGAAAAAATAATCCTTTCTTGGTCAGAAAAGTCATGAACCGAGAAATATCCTTCTAACAGATTCAACCATCTATCTACGACATCTGCATATATTTAGCCCTCAAATATCGGAATGTCACAGTTTACTTGTACCTTAAAAGGAGTGTCACCTACAGAGTGGTTGTTGGATGTAGATGCACCGCTAGTGGGCATCCGTTGAAGAATATGGGAAAATTTGTCCATGATCGCGTTCCTTTGTTTCTCGAGGACCTCCTGGAGCAACATTTTGATAGGATCTCCTGCTCCCTCATCTTTATTTTCTTCCCCCATGGGCAGTCGTCGAGGTTTGTGAGGCTGATCTTGCAAAGGTTCAACCAGATCGAGCCCTAACTCCTTATACCCCGACCTCGTTGGAGACATGCAAAGAAGGATCGAGAACGAGAAGACCGCTCTGATACCACTGATCCGGATTTATGTAGGAATATAATGAAATACAGAAATACACATAAACGCAGAGATGCAGTGGAAATAAGACTTCATTTCATTAATAACAAATAA
>JZKD02S0723291.1:0-14884 GCA_000966675.3 Picea glauca
TGTATGCAATGGTTTGCACAAGACCAGATATTGCACATGTAGTGGGAGTTGTGAGCAGGTATATGAACAATCCAGGTAAAGAACATTGGGAGGCAGTAAAGTGGATTCTCAGGTAATTGAGAGGTACTGCTACTCATGCATTGTGTTTTGGAGTTTCATACACTTTTATATAGGGATATGTTGATTAAGATATGGAAAGTGATAAAGACAACAGGAGGAGCACCACCGGGTATGTTTTTACTATAGGTGGAACAACAATAAGTTGGATTTTGAAACTGCAAAAATTTGTTGCACTTTCAACAACAGAGTCAGAGTATGTTGCTACTACAGAGGCTAGTAAAGAGATGATTTGGTTACAAAGGTTTATGGAGGAATTGGGAAAGAAGCGGGACAATAGAAGGTTGTACTGTGATAGTGAGAGTGCAATTCATCTTGCAAAGAACTCAGCCTTCCATTCGAAGACTAAGAATATACAGTTGAGGTACCACTTCATACGATCCACCTTGGAAGATGGACATTTGAAGTTGGAAAAGATACACACTAGCCAAAATCATGCAGACATGTTAACAAAGGGAGTAACCAGAGAGAAACTAAGTTCCTTCTTAGTTTTAGTTGGTCTTCAAGAATGAATATGAAGATGAGAAATTTTCCAGGTCCAAGAATGTTCAGATTCCAGCATATACAGTAGCGGTGGAGTTGTTGAGATCAGTCTCCACGTGTGAGATTGTTGGTTGTGGAGCCTAATTATCTTCCTGATTCAGAGGTCCTTTCTTTCAGCCATGTTTATATCCCATGAAGAATTTACACCCCAGAAGTATGTATACTCTTCCACATGGGGGAGTGCAGTGGGGGGTACCCCCTCTGCGGGGTCTGGGGGGGCTATCCCCCCAGCTAGGGGGTTCGGGGGGCTATCCCCCCAGCTAGGGGGTTCGGGGGAAAGCGGGCCCACGAAGGAAAAATTTCCTTGTAAATGTATATTGTAATTTCATTGTAAATATGGACCGTTCATTATAAGGTCACAGATCTAATGGTATAAATTATGTTAGGTTTTTTTCCCTAGAAGGCAACCCTCTGTTATGAGGGAAATGTATTCCGGCTATGAATTATGGCGAGTATTGTATTATGAGAGAGGAGACTGTGAGAGAAAGAAGAGGAAGTTACAATGGGTTTTGTTGTAGGTTGTATCCCTTCATTTTGTTGGACAATAATAAAGGAAGGACGTAGCCCACACTGGGTCAACCACATAAATCTGTGTCTCTATTGTATTGTGTATCTTCTGTGTTTTGTTTCTACATTTGTTTTATTTTATTGCTCCACGGTCCTGGTTTTCTAACATTTTCAAGAACATTGTGCCATGAAATTATGGGTAGCGTGGTCACGTGGGCCTTCACCAAATAGAGGTGAGGGAGCTTAAAAAAAATCGTTATGCTGTTCAATTTGGATTTTATGCCCCCTGAAAAATTTTCCCAACATGTCCCTGAATTGCTTGAGGAGGCAAGTTGCAACTCACGATAAAAATCTAGATGGGACTTGGATGGAAAAAACATCGCTTGCATTGGATCTGGGGCATTGGGTTTCATCTATTGGGGTCCATCTGTTTTCATTTCATTTCTCGGAAATGCATTTGTTGGAGGATCTCCGGAACTAGGGTTTTTCTCAATGAAGCATAGTGAAATTCTGAACAAGAGGTCGATTTTCAAGAAGATTGTGTCGGGTGATTGTGGGTAGTGTGGTCATGTGGGCCTTAGAAAAATAGACATGTGGGATCTTATGGAACTCCATTATATTTCTCGGTTTGTATTTTATACCCCCAGACCGAATTTCCAACATGTCCCTGAATGGATTAAGGAGTTGAGTTGCAACTCATGATAAAACTCTAACCGAGACTTGGATGGAAAAATAGTTGATTTCATTGGATATGGGGCACTGGGTTTTGACTAGTGGGGCCCATATGCTGTCATTCTATTTCCTAGAAAATCATTTGTTGGAGGATCTCCAGAACTAGGGTTTTTCTCAATGAGGAATAACGCTAATTTTGAACAAAATTTTAATTTTCAGGAACATTGTGCTGGGAGATTGTGGGTAGCATGGTTGTGTTGGCCTTGGCCAAACATATGTGCAGGATATTTCAGAACTCCATTATGCTACTTGGTTTGGATTTTATTCTCCTGAACCAAATTGATAACATGTCCCTAAATGGCTTGAGGAGGTGAGTTTCAACTCGTGATAAAAATCTAACCGAGAATCATATGAATGAACTATCAATTGCATTGGTTCTGGGGCACCAGATTTCAACTAGTAGTGCCTCGTCGCTATCAATTCGTTGACTAGAAAATCGTTTGTTGGACGATAAATGGGACTAGGGTTTTTCCTAGTGCTTATTACATATGTTTGCCAATTTAACACCTTGTAATTATAGACATGGTATGGCTTGGGAATGCATGACATGGGAAGGCATGTCATGGAAAGACAATGAAAGGAATGGCATGGCATGGCATGGAAAGGTAAGGCATTACATGGCAAGGTAAGACAAGGCATGTCAAGGCATGGTAAGGCATGGCATGGAAAGGCATGGAATGGAAATTCAAGGAAATGAAAGGCATGTCATGGCATGGCATGACAAGGAAATCCATGGAATGGCATGGAAAGACAAGGAATGGTATGGAATGGCATGGAAAGGCAAGGCATTGCATGGCATAGAAAGGAAAGGAAATGCAAGGCATGGCATGGCTTGGAAAGGAAAGGCAAAGCACAGAAAGGAAAGGCATAGCATGGCAAGATAAGGCATGGCAAGGCAAGGCATGGCATGGCAAGGTAAGACATGGCATGGCATGACATGTCATGGAAAGGCAAGGCATGACATGGAAAGGAAAGGAAAGGCATGACATCGCACGACATATAATATTAAGGAAATGAAATGCAAGGCATGGGATGGCATGGCATGGCATGGAAATGAAAGGTATGGCAAGGCAAGGAATGGCATGGAAAGGCAAGGAATGAGATGGAAAGAGAAGGCAAGGGAAGTCATGGAAAGGCATGGCATGGAAAGCCAAGGCATGGCAAGGTACGCAGACGTTTTAACCTAGACATAAAATTTCATAAAAACTTCATTGGATGGAAAGGAAATTTGTCATATAATGTTAAGTCATATGTCCCTAGAAACAATTTTTATTTCTTGGGATGAGAAAGGTTCCTTTTTCTGTGATTCTTGTTTCATTGCAATCCACATTTTGATTTGAATTTTTCCTTCCATAATGTTATGGAAAGATATATTTATTGTTGTATAGGTTAAAATGGGAAGCTACATAGAAATACATGCAAGGAGGGATTGTTCTATTTTAGATCATAGCGGTGTGTTAGGGATTTGTAAATGTAACGACCTATATTTTGGTCTTAGAAGGTTAGAACTTTGATTTTGACTTATCTTAGTGATTCATTGCTTAGTATTTGTTGGGTTTAGTTAGAATGATATAGACATTTGATATGTATACATATGCACCTATTTATGCATTTCGAGATATTATTTTTATTGTTATATGTTTATGATGATGATAGTTATGTTATTTGTTCAAACATACAAATTGAAATGTCGAACTTTGGTATGTGGATACTAGTTCAAAATTATGTTGTGAATGTACAACAGATGCGAGGAATCATGTAAATAAACACACATTTCTTAATTGAACATTAATACAGATAAGGATTCTCATACTAAATTTGTAACGTATATGCATGGATAGGAGCTATGAAATATCCGAATGACTATAGTGTTGAGGTGAGCAAGGCAGGGCATGGCATGGAAAGGAAAGGCAAGGCAAGGCATGCCATGTTAAGACAATGCATGGGAAGGCATGACATGGTACGACATGGAATGGAAATAAAAGGCATGGAAAGGAAATGAAATGTAAGGCATGGCATGGCAAGGCATGACAAGGTATGGCATGAAAAGATAAGGCAATGTAAGGCATGGCATGGCATGGCAAGGCATGACAAGGCAAGGTATAGGTATAGGTATATGTATAGGTATGGAAAGAAAAGACAAGGAAATGCAAGACATGGAAAGGAAAGGAAAGGAAAGGCATGGAAAGTCAAGTAAAGGCAAGACATAGCATGTCATGGAAATTCAAGGTATGACATGGCATGAAAAGGCAAGGAAATGCAAGGAAAGACATGGAATGGTAAGGCAAGGCATGGAAAGGAAAGGAATGACATGGAAAGGCAAGGAAAGGCATGACATGGAAAGGTAATGCATGACATAGAAATTCAATTCAAGGCAAGGAATGGCATGGAAATGAAATGCATGGTATGTAATGGCATGGAAAGGCAAGGCAAGGTATGGCATGGAAAGGAAAGGCATGACAAGGAAAGGCATGGCATGGCATGACATTGAAAGGAAAGGAAAGGTATGGAAAGGCAAGGCATGGCATGGAAAGGAAAGAACTGAAAAGGAAAGGCATGGCATGGCATGGAAAGGAAATGAAAGGCATGGAATGGAAAGGCAAGACATGGCATGGCATGGAGTGGCATGGAAATTCAAGTCATGACATGAAATGCAAAGGAAAGGCATGGTATGGAAAGTCGAGGAATGGCATGAAATGTAAATGGAAGGAAATGCAAGACAAGGAATGGCATGGGAAGGAAAGGCATGGCATGGTATGACGTGGCAAGGTAAGGCATGGCATGGAAAGGCAAGGAAAATAAAGGAAAGGCATGGAATGGAAATACAATTCAAGGAAAGGCATGTCATGAAAAGGAAAGGAATGACATGGCATGGTATGTAATGTAAAGGAAAGGCATGACATGACATGGAATGACATGGAAAGCCAAGGCATGGCATGGGATGACAATAAAATAAATGGAGTGGAAAGTCAAGGCATGACATGGCATGGAAAGGAAAGGAAATGCATGGAAAGGCATGACATGGCAAGGAATGACATGGCATGGGATGATAAGGCATGGCATAGAAAGGTAAGGAAATGCAAGGCATGGAACGAAAAGGCAAGGCATGGAATGGAATGTCAAGTCTAGGAAAGGCATGGCATGGAAAGGAAAGGCATGTCATGACATGACAAGGAAAGGAAATGTAAGAAATGACATGGAAAGGCAAGGCATGGGATGGAAAGACAAGGAAATGAAAGGTAAGGCATAGAAAGTCAAGGAAAGTCAAGGAATTTACTGGCATGGCATGGTATGGAAAGGAAATTAGTGGTATGTCAAGGCAAGGCATGGCATGGCATGGAAAGGAAAGGAAATTCATGACATGGCAAGGCAAGGCATGGAAAGACAAGGCATGCATGGAAAGTAAATCCATGGCATGACATGACATGGCAAGGCAAGGCAAGGAAAGGCAAAGAAATGCAATGCAAGGAAAGGAAATGCAATGAAAGGTAAGGAAAGGCCAGGAAAGAAAGGAAAGGGAAGGATAAACATAGATCCCTAACAACAACAAAAAAACCAAAAAATATAAGAATACCATACCAACCTGTTGGCAGCCAATTCACATTTTTCCACTGTCTTATAAGCTGCCTACACCAATGTTTTGCAAACATCAATTTTCGTCACAATTTTTAAATAAACGACACTTTTATTTTTTGCGACATTTGCACATTTGCCTTCGTTTTGTTTTCACGACTGTAAGCGTGAAAACTTAGTCTTTCGAAGTCCCATTGAAATCATTATTTGAACTGTCATTATCCTTCTTGTCAATAAGCCTATTGCGCTTACATTTCACTTATCATTATACAACTGGCAAAACTTTCGAATTATACTCATTGGACATTCTTATATTGATTGTGTGAATTGGTTTCATTGAGTTTGTAATGCATTGGCATTTGGATTTGCATTTTATTTGACCTACTTGACCATTGGTTTCATGAAAATACGTAGGGGTTATGATTAAATCCTTCATATATATCTTTTAATATAATGCTTATGTTCATGTTTTCATAACTATTGGTATGTTGATTATATGAAGACCCATCGACACATTGGTTAAACTATTGATATGAGTTGATACAGTGACGCATGGTTAAATATTTGGTATTGGTTTCAAGTTGAATGTTGATGGTTTGAAACTATGGCACAACGTTGATTGGGCACGTTGGTTTATACACTTACTATTGGTTTCATTGGTCGACCAAGTGACATGATTGTTGAACTATGCTATAGTGGGTTGACCAGCTATGAACGCCGACGGTGGTACTATTGGCAATAACTATTATGCATGGCAGAAATAAGCTCCACCACCTTCGCACGATGACATTAATGTCTACCCCTTATCCCGGTTTCGCCTCTGTTAGCCCGAGTAACCCTTCGTGCACTCTGCTCCTGTGTGTGTTATGATCTAAACCCTGGGCTTATCGTGTGCTCGGCTCCATGGCACCAGTCATGCGAATCGAGCCAAACGGAAACCAAGCCTTGCTATTATTTGACAATGCCCGGAAAGACTTGGACGATAACGGATGGCTCACCTTTGTACAAAGATTCGAGGGTTTTAATCTCTGTGTGGCACAAGAGTTCGCCCTGACTTTTGATGGTTGTAGAGCCAAGGTGGGTGACATCCAGTTGGAAATCAATGAGGAGTTTATCAGTTCTGCTACAGGGTTACCTGCCACAGGCCAGCGTTGGTTCAAAAATTTGAAAGTGGAAGAGGTTCCATGGCCACTACTATTCGTCTCCCGAAAGGTCACCTCTTGTGACAGAGGTATGCCCATATCCATGCTTAAACCACGATGGCATGACCTTTTCATAATAGTCAAACAGTTCGTGACCTATGAAGGTCGATATGGACTCGTGTTTCTCTACCACCTGCGTTTGTTAATGAATTTTATGGGATACCCGTTGAATATGCCCTTTTACTTTCAACGTAGACTATATAAAATGTCTAAAAGATTTAAAAGGGAGAAGGCCGACAATAGCCTATTCCACCATGGACTTATTAAACTTATCATTGTTTATCACTTGAGTTTACATGGTGATAGGTGGAGAGATTTCATCACTCGAAATGGTTTTGATGACACAAACCCTGTCCAGGTTGACAAGCCTATGTTTAATGAAACCAATGTCCAGCCACCCGTGCCCTTCCATGCCCTACTGCCTCTTCCTAAAACCTCGACTGACCCTGATGTTGACTTACCCGACGCTGTAACTGAGAAGGTTGAGACTATTAAAAGGCCTGTAAGCAAAAATCCCAAGGCAAACCCTACTGCTTATGCCAAGGGTAAAAAGAACGCTCGGATGATTTCGAGAATGGCTAGGAATAAGCCTAAACCCTCGGTTGAGCAGAAGCCCATAATCCTTAGTGAGGATTCAAAATTTGACATAGAACGTTTCCTAGCCAGTGAGTACCCTTAATCACAGGGTTTATGCCCCGAGCCACTTTACGATTTCGTGTCGAATCTTCCCCCTTGCCTAAGAAACAATCCCAGTTACCCGAGGATTAAACTGCCTAACGAAACCCTCAACAAAGTGATCAAACCCTCACCTTCTCTTTCGAAACCCAGACAGTTGTCCTGTGAACAATATGATTTGTGGTTGGAACGATACTACATCGACGTCCCCCTACTTCAATCGAAAATCCAATCACTGGAAAATCAAGTTGCAGTGATGACCAGCCAAAGAGACAAACTCCAAGCAACTGATAGGAAGAAGAAGACAACTGGCTCCATCGTTTTCAAGAATGTTGAATCGGCCACGACCGTTATCAACTCCAAATTGTCATGACCAAGCCGTCTGCTCGCTATACAGGTATGGATTTTGATATCGTTTTAGTTTTTTGAATGACCATGATTAATATAGTGATTGGAATTTGGTCTTCGAATAGCTCTGTTTATATTTCAAAATGGCTCTGTCATAATGTGTTCATCCTGTATATTTTTCGCTTTGCTAAAAAAAATGGAATTCCGTTGATCATTCCCAGTTTAGCAATTAATAGATTTTTATTGGATTTGAATGGTCTTCGTTTGGATTTGATTTGTTCGTTTGTCTGATTGAGTTAACGAAACTGATGGTTTGCTTTCAATTAAATTCGTTTTGTATCTACTCTGAACAGGAAGTTTTTCATGCTCAATTTAGAATACGATCATATTTGGATTTGATTTCGTTATGGTTCATATGTTGTGATTTGAAAACGATTTCAATGAGTTTGATTGTTACGATCTTGTAATATGTTGTGTCATGTAATCTTCTAAGAATAGAAATGCAACTCTCTTCGGTTTCAATTTGGAAAGAACTACTCTGTTTCGTATGAAAACAATGCTCTCATTTAAGCCTGTGCAAATGCGCCTGAATCGTGGAATGGTTTTGATTCATAATAACTATGTTAAAACCTTAACTGTTTGATTCGCTCTTATTCTGATTGGATTATCCCACATCTTGAGTTGGCAAGATTGTTTTATGAGTTGGATTCAGATTATAATTACTGCTCTGTTTGATTTGTAAAACGAATTGGTCGAATCCGGTTATAATTCGTTTGAATGGAATGATTTTGATCAAAGTCAATCGATCTTGTTTGCCCAATTTGCAATAAAAAACGATCGGATAATCCTTACGAATTCTGTTACCCATTAATTGACCCTGTTATGATTTCATTTGAATTGATTTTCGCACCAGCATGAGTCAATCTACTCGTGGCATGAATCGTTAGCTATGTCAATACAATTATGACGATTTGAAAATGATCTTGTTGGATTCGATCATATCTCTTGTTGATAAGGAAACATAACAATTGCCTACGATTTGTTTTGATTATATCAGTTTCAAATTGATATCAAACGATTTCACAACTGTTGATTATGATTTTGTTCGTTCGATTTTGTGGTAACAAAAGAAACAGAGTACACGTATCTCTATGATCATTTGATTGATCTTGATCCTGTTTTATTTCGAATGGCGTAACCATTTCAATTTCAATGATTCGTTTTCAAATAGTTATTGGATGTTAATTGAATTTAATTCTTTAAAAAAGATTTTCAATCGATTTTAATGTTGATTTTGTGTCTTATTTAGACTAGCTACAAAATCGCAAGATTCTGTAGCTAGTCTATAGAATTAGATTTTTATTATTTTATTAATAAAGGATTCTTCTAACTTGTTTATTTTTAACCCTTTTCAGGTAAATTCAAATTGCATGGAACATGTTGGACAGGCTAGGGGAATATTTGTGTATTTTAGTTTTATTGTAGGTTCCTAGTTTAGTTAAACTGGGGTTATCTGCCCAGATTTATGTAAACAGTTTTAATAACTTCCAGAGGGAGGTTTTACCCTGTGGAAAACCTATAAATACTTATTACTTTTTGTAATAAGGATCATCCTCACTTGTGGGAGAACCAGGCTATGGATTTCTAATACAAACTGAGACAGAAGTTGATGTTCTGCTACAACTTTCGCTTTCATAATATCAATCTTTTGTTTCAAGTTTATGCATGTCATTAGCAATTGACTATAGACTACTTTAGCTATCTTAGTCTATTGCAAAATGATATGAATTAATTAATGTTTCATCCATATTTGATTTCTTTCAATACTTTAAAAGTACAACAATTATTTGATTCAGTTAATGAATGACAGATTTCTCTTCTTCATCAATTGGATTATTTTGTATAAGTCTTTGCATATGGGTTTACCTAACTGTTAAGATTTATAAATCATAAGATTGTTGTAAGTTTTTATGTCTTGTTTGTCCTGTAATCATACTTAAAGAGCACTGCAGCTATCGTTTACTAGAATCTCCTGGATTATTCGGTGCGGGTTTCCTCCCTCCGATCGGCTAAGACAGTCATCATACACAGGACAAATCTGGAGCGTTTCTCCAGGTCAGTTTGTCATTTATTTTTGTTAATTTGTTTAGTGTATTTATTAGTAGTTTAGTTAGATACATGCTTAGTTAGATTTGTAGTTAGACTTAGTGTTTTAGTTGTTTAGTTTAGTTAGTTTTTTTGGTTTTATTTCTTGTTCATAAAAATATAAAATCAACAAAAATATCTCTCTCTGTCTTAGGACAGAATGCAAATAAGTTTTTCATGTTTTATTTAAATCTGTAGATTGTAGATATTGTACATTTTGTGAATAAGGATTATTTATGTTAGTAGTTAGATAGTTAATTAGTTAGAGTTAGTATAGTAGTAGATAATAAATTGTATATATAGAATAGTTAGATTAGTTTAGTTTGTTTTAATAATTAGTTTTAGTTTAGTTTGTTTAATAGTTAGTTTTAGTTAGATTAGTTTATTAATTTGTTTTAATTGTTATTTTTAGTTAGATTAGTTATTGTAGATTAGTTTTCTTTTTGTTTTCTTAGGACCTTATATCGGCTAACGGATCCGCTAAACCCGTCAGGGTGGTTCATCCCAAACGTCTTGGGTTATTAGACAACCCCAGACCGGTTCCACTCTCTCAGTTGACGGACAGTCGTTTTCACCTGTCAACAAATGGCGCTAGAAGGAGGGACTAAATTTAATTAATGGAACGAGGTGGTCACAAGACTCCTCCACCACCTAATCGCTCACCTATAGTGACTAGAATCCATTCCAACGATAATATTCCCCTTCAAACAACAACTACTTCAACCGACGATCCATAGATCACAGTTGATCCAGCAACCCCTAATCCTACATGTGGTGACATACAAGAGATTGTCTGTCAATCTCTTATTAAAACACATAGTGCCTTAGCCCGTTTAAGGCAACCTAACCGTCCGTGGGGCCAACCTTTGGATTTCTCTGATATCAGAGAACAATTAGGATGCACTGATCCTACTGTGGATCCTTCAGATCCAATCTTAAATCCTATTGCAGGAGGATCTGGGATACCCCCTTCACCACCTCCATCATCTCCTTCCTCTTCTGGAGGAGATGCCTCTGACGAAGGCAATTCCCCTTCTCAACCTTCCACACCCACTACCCCAATGGAAAATCAGAACAACCCTGCTAGACCATGGCTTGACCAGGATGCCGTAGCCATACCTAGAGATCAACATCCTTTACCTAAGAATCTAGAGAAATGGCTCCCCAAGTTTGATCTTGACTCAAAACAGATCGCTGAAGATCACATTAAAATTTTTATGTTAGCCATAAGACTCCACAATGTCGAACATGAAGACGTTGTCTGTAGGTTGTTCCCTTATACTTTCGAGGGTAACGCGTCCACATGGTACTTTTCCCAACAACCCCATACCATCGTGTCTTGGGAAAAATTTGAGTCATGCTTTTTGGAAAAGTTCGGAGACGGTAAACCTTCGAAAGTCCTAGTCATGGACCTTTCTAGCTTAAGAATGAACCCAAAAGAAAAAGTTAAAGAATTTAATCAAAGATTCTTAACACTTAAAAACCAAATCCCTACAGATTCCATGCCTGCTGAGAGTCTTATAATAGCATACTACACTAAAGATTTGCATCAAAGTATAGCTATTTGGGTTAAACGATCTAAGAAAGCCACGTTGTTGGAATCCTTCGAAGAAGCCAGTCAGATTGAAAAAGACATACTTAGTCTTAAAGACTCTACTAGCAGCGAAACTGAGACTAGTTCTTCTTCCAAAAAGAAGATCGAAATCCTCCCCAGACCCACTCAAAGTAAAACACAACCTGAAAACTCTGATTTAGAAAACTTAACCAAAGTTGTTCAAAAACTGTCAAATCAAGTTATAGACTTGAAAAGGTCGATCAAAGAAGTTTCCTCGAGCAAAGGACCTTACAAACCCCCGTTCCGGAGGCCTTTTCCTACCAACTAACCTAATCCATCCACCGAAGGCCTAAATATAGAAAGTCTGCAATGCGCCCTTCAAACAATTCTAGAAGCCCAAGATAACTTGATGCCTCCTGAGATTCCTGAGGAGGTATTTGAACAAGAGACAGTCCAAGAAGAAGAGTCTTCTCCAAACATTTTTGGACACTTCTCAGATAGCATCTTCCAAGCTAACTTCGAGACAGTACATCCCTATAATACTAGGAGTAAGACAACCAACAGACCTTCTTCCGAAAACACTACAACTTTGCCTCCAAAGAAATCTAAATCAGTTGAGACTAAATAGAGTAATGTGAACCCCAACTTAGATTATGATGTTGTTGAAGATCTGAAAAAGTTAAGGGCTAACATTTCTATTTATGAGTTATTGAAATTTCCATTTCTGCTTCAAAAAATGTTACAAAATATCGCAGAGAATGGAAAAAAAGGTAATTCTAATGGTAGCAAGGTTGTGCAGAACAAAGTTCCCCAGAAGACTTCCACTAAAAACAATCCCGATCCTCAAGATAAAGGGAGACTTCCTGTAAGTATTGTAAATAATGTAAATAATGTAGATAAAGTAGCTTTAGAAACTGCGAGTAAAAAGCCACAAGCTACTACTCTTAATACTCGCAAAAATGTACCTCCGTTTTTATTAACTTTCGAGATCTTTAATAGAAACGTGCACAATTGTATGGTAGACTCAGGGGCGTCATCCAATGTGATGCCTTGGTCTGTTTGCCAGAAGATTAACGCTGAAGTTGAACCCTCGACTTTAAAAATCATACAACTTGATCGGACAAATGTTAAAGTTATAGGCGAACTCAAGAATGTGCTTATTAGATTATCGTCTAACCCCAAAGTTCATCAAGTTATTGATATAATTTTTGTGGATATTCCAGAAGTGTATGGTATGTTTTTAAGCAGGGACTGGTCAGAGAAACTACATGGTTATTTCACAACAGATTGGTCTCATCTATAGCTTCCAGAGAACGGCAAGCCTAATAAAATCAAAGTAAATCGTGAGCGCTACTTTATGTTCACGGTCACATATTTGAACGATCCCAACGAACCATTTACACCTTCTTCCGATTCACCCGAAGTACAAGAGATGGACACCTTCTTCGGCAATTTCATGGCTGAGGCTTCACCTATCACCAATCCAGAAAAACAGTCTGAGATTGTAGCATATATGCAACTAGTAGTTTCCACGCAACGATCTCATGCACCTGATGGAAATCAAATTTGGTCTCTGTATTTCGACGGGTCAAAGTCCAAAGAAGGAGTTGGAGCAGGCTGCGTCATTATCGATCCGGCAGGTAACAAAACGTTGATAGCATGTAGGTTGGAATTTGAATGTACTAACAATACTGCAGAATATGAGGCTTTACTGCAAGGTCTCAGAAACGATTCGGATATGAACATTCAAAATTTAACCGTCTTTGGTGACTCTGAAATAGTGGTTAGACAGGTAAGAGAATCTATCCACTGTTTTTCTCTGCATCTCAAAAGATACCAGTCTGAGGTATGGAATTTAATGAATAAATTTTCCACTTTCAATATAAATTCTATCCCTAGATTGAATAACTCTGAAGCAGATTTATTAGCTAATGTAGCTTCTAAACTTCTTCCTGCAGAAGGCTTGTCCCCAGATGCATTCTCCGTTGAGCTGTTGTTTCGGCCATCCATTCCCGACAACATCACAAACTGGAGAGTATTTGACGATGATCAACATATTATTAACTTTCTACACATGGAAGAAACTTTTCAAGGCACCGTGATAGACGAACATACGCACAATGACAATTTGCGCGATTTCACGGTAATACTAGATCCGAGAACTCCTGAATCTTCATCGGATATGGTAAACTCGATCCCTAAATCTGTAGTTAGATTAGAGAAGTTTTATGATCTCCAAGATAAATTTAAAAAGACGGTCAACTGTAAAACCAATAGTTCCTCGTTATCTTATGAAAAGGTGAACTTAGGAACTAATGAAAATCCTCAGTGCATTAATTTAGGGTTAGGGTGTTCTCAACAAGAAAAATCTTCATTTATTAAATTTTTCAAAGAATTTAAATATGTCTTCGCATGGACGTATGATGACCTTAAAACTTTTGACCCAAACATCATACAACATGTCATTCCGATGAAGCCCCAAACTTTACCCTTTCAACAAAAACTGAGGAAAATGCATCCTAAACTTGAACCGACCGTTCAAAAAGAATTGAATAAGCTCCTAAATGCTAAGATATTTTTTCCTATTAGACAAACTCAATGGGTTTCTAACCTTGTCCCAGTCCGAAAGAAAAGTGGGGAAATTTGACTCTGCGTCGATTTCCGAAACCTTAACAGTGGGTCTGATAAAGACAACTATCCTGTCTCGCCCATGGAACAAATCCTTCAACAGGTATCTGGTTCCGAGAGGCTATATTTACTAGATGGTTTCTCGGGGTACAACCAAGTCCTGATGTCTCCACCAGACCAACTAAAAACTACCTTTCGCACCCCGTGGGGCACTTATGCTTATCGCAAAATGCCTTTTGGATTGATTAATGCTGGAGCCACTTTTCAGAGAGCAATGGACATTTCTTTCTGAGGCCTAATCAATCAATCCGTCGTAGTTTACTTAGATGATGTGACTATATTTTCTAAAAACAAAAACGATCATCTAGCTCACTTACGAGTCGTTCTACTGCGATGTCGTAAATACGACATCTCTTTGAATCCAAAAAAATCTATCTTTGCAGTAGAACAGGGTAAACTCTTGGGATTCATTGTGTCTAGTGAAGGGATGATTATTTACCTCGAAAGGACTCAAGTCATCGCAAAACTTCCCCCTCCTACTGTTGGAAAATTTTTACCAAGTAGCGTATGCTTGTCATTGATGGCAAGCTCAGGAGGAACAACGTAAGGCAAAGCTCAAGATACAGGAATTTGCAGAAGAGAGGGAAGACAGAGATCCACAACCACATGATCTCATTCAAACTTCCCGAAAGAATGAGGGCCGTCAGATCAGACAGAAGTTGCGAGGGAGATAAGCCATCAGAGATTCGGGGATCGAGATTTCTATATGCAAAGTTCACTCGACAACGAAAACCCCGAAATCGCGATATGCGATTTCGCGATTTGATCGCAGCCGTTAAATCAAGCAGGGATCTGGACC
>JZKD02S0723291.1:76699-110545 GCA_000966675.3 Picea glauca
GCTTAAGGAAGCTTTTCTCATGATACCATTTTACTACTCACTTGGCATCCAACCTCTCAAGTACTCAATGCTCCGACATAGAAATTTTCATGATGGTCCCAAATAGATTCTAACCCTTTACACACTATAATCATTTACCCCTATAACTCATGACATGGAAATCACACCCTAAAACATTCTAACCACTAACTTCTATGACCCCAAAGCATCGTTATTATAGCAAACTTGTCACAACATCCGTCAAATGAAACATATTTATAGATTTTGTAATGTCACAATTCCGACGTGAAAAAAACCTAAGTGACCATTAGTATTTTGAATTGGTCAACATACTAAGGTGATCGTTGGAGAGGAAAACCTAGTTTCCAAAACATCGCAATTGTGACATAAATCTTCACAAATGTGGCAAGAACGACATCTATGTCACAAACGTGGCAAGAGAGACGTTCCAGTGGAAAACGTGGCAAGAGAGACATTAATGTGGAAACAGAGACGTCAACGTGGAAAGAGAGACGTCAACGTGGAAAGACCAACGTTATCAGGCAATATGATTTATTTTTTTTAAATTTCTTCTATTTTGCGACAATATGGACAATTTTGTCCATAACGCCGCAAATAAAACGTCAAAATTTTTACAATATGTACTAGTGTTATAGCGTTTTCATTTTCCTGAAACTTCGAATTCAGAGGATCTTGTTTTCAGAGTTTTTCCTCCTTAGGCTGATGGAAGACCTGATGTCCATAGAAGACCTTTACATCGTCTCCTCAATTGCTTCCTCCTACTCACCCTTACTACAACTTACTGGCTAAATTTGATCAAGAGCTCATTTGCCTGTGCATATGGCACCAGTTTTCTGAGTTAAAATGATATTCTCTTGATTTTGCCCCATTTTACCTCTTTAAATCCATTAACCGTGACATATAACCTGATGGGTACTGGGGTTACCTCTTCTGCAATATAGAGGTGACTTATGGTGCTAACATTTATGCTGATTTCTCCCCTCCTATTCTTGGTTTGGAATGAGAGATCTTTGACACCCCTTTCTTCACTGAAGTTGTGAAGTGGAAGGAGAGAGCTTTGACCTTAGAAGAATTTCCTATTCCTCCTCCTATTAATGTTGTTGTAGTTATAGAAGGGGAAACCTCTGTTACCTCTATCCCCTCATCTTTATCTCCTAACGCTCATCCTTTTCCTTTTTCTCCCAGAAGCATAGACCCAGTCTTGCTTGTCTGAACTCCATCTCCTCTTGGTTCTCCTCCTGGTCACACTCCAACTGCAAGAGATAACCCCCCCAGAACTAGGATGGAAGCTATAATAGTTTCTAGTATGCCCCTCTTGTTTTTTCTCAGCCTTTGAATTCCCCCCCAATGGATGGCTACCTTAAGCAGTTTCCCAATTTCATAGGCGAGGGAGACATAACCGCAGAGGAACACCTTGAAGCCTTTTATAGTTTTACAAATTGTCATGTCATCATGGATGCATATGTATGGATGAGAATTTTTGTTCATAGCCTTGAGGGCGAGGCTTGGAAGTGGTTTAGGGCCTTGCCTCTTGCATCTATCGATGGGATTTAAGCCCTAGATGAAGCCTTCTTAAATAATTGGGGGGATATAAAGGATTTTCGTTACTAAATTACAAAGTTTGGATCACTGAAGAAAAAGGAAGGGGAATCTGTTTCTAACTTCTCAAAGAGATTTAATAAAATGTATAGAAAAATTCCCACTGAGGTTAAGCCTACAAAAACCTCTTCAAAGATTACGTATTTTAGTTCTTTTGACTCTGATTTATGCCTCCTGTTAAGAGAAAGGAGAGCTACCTCCTTAGCTCATATGAAAGATGCAACCATTGAAGTAGAATCGAATATTATGGTAGTTGATGAGCTTAGGAGTAAGGTTGACAGGGATAGAAGAAGGGGAAGGTCTGAAACTTCAACCTCTTCCTCTGTTTCCCACCCTCAAGATGATGAGCTTATCAAATTAGTAAAATCTATTTTTGTTGATATGGAGAAGGTAAAACTTGAAGCAAGACATGCCTATAGAAGTACTCAAAACACTGATAACAGAGGTACCTTCAGGAGACCTAATAATTCTCCTCAGATACTTCCAAGAGATCAAAGAGGATGGGATAGGGATGATCAAAGAATTCAAACCCCTCTCCAAAATAACCTTGTCACTGATGAATAAGAAGAGGAAGGGGAGGTTGATCCGGAAATCCATTGTCTTGGGGATACCTCCTCATTTCCCCATTTAACTCAATCTGCATATGAGGAGTCTCTAATGGACAACCAACTAAATGACTTGAGTAAAGGGGAAAAAACCAGCCACACTCCAAACAGATATAATCTGAGTTCCAAACAAAAAGAAGGGAAATCGAACATCCCTGATCGTCCTACTAGAGCAAAAAAACCTTCTAAAGATATTGCAGATCGAAGCAAGGAAAGGAAGGCATAGAACCCCCCACCAGTGGTCAAAAGTGATGTTCTAGAAGTGAGAGAAATTTTAAAGCCCCCCTCCTCTTTCATATTTGAGCATGAAATACAAAATATGAGTATCCCTGTACCCATTTCAGAGCTGGTCAATCATGAAGACATCAAAAGGTGCCTCTCCAAAATGTTGCAACAGGAACCTTCATCTCATTCCACATACTCAGTAAACCTCCAAGATGAGAAGCCTACAGTCATCCTAGGTCCTTTGGTAGAAGATAGAGACGATTCATCCCATCCCTTCTATACTTCACTAAGCACACATGACAAGGTGCTGCACAATTGTTTGATGGATTCAGAGGCATCTCACAATCTTATGCCTAAGATTTTCATGGAAGAGCTCGGTCTAGAGATTACAAAATCCTACCACGACCTGTATTCTTTCGACTCCAAGAAGGTCAAGTGCCTTGGGGTTATCAAATACTTGGCCGTATCTATTTTCTAGCTGCCAATGAAAAGCATGCTCATGTGCATCGTGGTACCTGGCGTTCCCCTTAAATTAAGGATGATTCTGTCTAGATCTTGGATAAAAAGACTAGGGGGAACTTTGCAGATGGACCTCACCTATGCTACCATTCCTTTGTTTGGGGGTGAGCATAGAATACTTTGCAGGGAATCTAAATGGGCCTACATTATTAGTGATGAAGCAAACCCCACAAAACATCCTATATTTTCTCTTGACACATATTTTGGATCTAGTTTGTTGCAACTCACTGATGCTCCTGAACCTCCTCTGGAAATCAAAAAGCGGCCTATTACATTTTGTGAAAATTCCCCTCCTATCACCTTTGTGTGGAAAATGTTCTTCGATGGAGCCTGTTCTAAGGAAGGTGTTGGTGCTGGAGTGGTTCTTGTTTCACTTGTTCAAGAGACTATAGCTCTTTCCTACAAGTTAGAATTCAGAAATACCAATAATGTGGTAGAGTATGAAGCTCTCGTCTTAGGTTTGAGGGCTGCAAAAGACATGAGAATTGAATAGATATCAGTATTTGGGTATGTTGAGTTAATTTTCCATCAAGTCGGAAATATTTACCACGCTAAGCACCCTAGGCTAAGAATTTATAGAAATGAAGTGTGGGACCTTATTGACAATTTTTTCCTAGCTTTCAACATTTCATTTATTCCAAGAGAAAAAAACATCATGGCTGATTCTCTGGCTGTTTCAGCAAGAAATTTTAGATTCCCTTTGCCACCAACGCTCAGGTATGATGTAGAAGTAAATTACAGACCCTCTATAACTAACAATGTCAAGAATTGGAAAGTATTTGAGGATGATCTTGAAATCAAAATATTCCTTGAGACTGTTGATGAGTTTTTTGCGCTACATATTGATCAAGATTAGGATTTTGAAAGTAATCCTCATGCTAATGTTTTCCTGAACAAAATTGCTAATCACCATATTGTTCAGTTGCCTAGAAATCACATTCTGAAGGGACTAGTTCCTTTGGAAAGACTATTTGATAGAAATGACGTGGCAGTGAAAGTTAAAGGATTGGTTGATGATGCTGATGTAACTGAATGAAACATTGGTACATAGAAAGATCCAAAATTTGTCAATTTGTTGAGCAGTCTATCAAGGGAACAAAGGGCTCAATATGATGAGCTATTAAAGGAGTTTGATGATTTTTTTTCTTGGACTTATGAGGATCTAAGAACATACGACACAAGCATCATTGAGCATAAGATCCCACTAAAGGAAGAGGCCAAGCCATTTAGGCAGAAACTAAGACATATCAACCCTATGTTGTTTCCTATCATGGAGAAAGAGGTAAAAAAGATTTCAGATGCCCAGATTATCATTCCTTTGAGGTGTTCTGAATGGGTGGCCAACTTGGTCCTAGTGAGAAAGAAGAATGGAGAAATCATACTTTTTGTTTATTTCAGGAACCTAAATAGAATCTTCAAGAGAGATACTTACCCATTGTCGAAAATAGCGAACATATTGCAGAGGGTGACAGGTGCATCCAGGTTGTCCATGATTGACGGATTTTCTGGCTACAATCAGATTTCTATCTTACCTGAGGACAGAGAGAAGAATACATTCAACAATCCATGGGGTACATTCATGTATGCCAAGATGCCCTTTGTATTGATGAACGCAGGAGAAAATTTGCAGGGCGCTATGGACATTGCCTTTATTGGGGAAAGGAATAATATTGTAGTCATTTATCTAGATGAAATTACAGTTTTCTCCAAGACTGATAAAGAACATTGTCATCATCTGAGAAAGGTCTTCCAAAAATACAGGAAATTTGGTCTCTCCCTGAATCCCAAGAAGTCATTGTTTTCTATGAAGGAGGGAAAATTACTGGGGCACATAGTATCAGCTGAGAGAGTAAACATTTATCCCAATAGGGTGGAAGCCATCCAAACCTTAACACTCCCTAGATCCAAGAAAGAAGTTCAGTATTTCTTGGGGAAGATTAATTTTCTGAGAAGGTTTGTTTCTAATTTTGCTGAACTGGTGAAGGACATTACAATCATGTTGAGGAAAGGAAAGGAAATAAAATGGACTGTTGAATCTCGTAGTTCCTTCGATCAAATAAAGAAGGTCGTGACCGAAGCACATGTGCTCATCAGTCCTAATTAATCCAAACATTTTATGTTTTTCCCCTTTCCTTCATTTGACACAGTCGCAACTATTTTGTTGCAAAAGAATGATGAAGGGTTTGAACAACCCATTGCTTTTTTCAGTAGCGCATTGAGAGATGCAGATCTGAAATATGACATCATGGAAAAACATGCCCATGCTCTAGTTAAATCCCTCAAATCCTCCAGGGTCTATGTTTTGCATTTAAAGGTCATTGCATATGTCCCTTCATCTTCTGTGAAGGAGATTCTCATTCATCCTGACATATATGGGAGAAGAAACAAGTGGATTGCTAAAATCCTTGAATTTGACTTGGATATAAGGCCCGCCAAATTGGTTAAGGGTCAAGGTTTATCCAGGCTCCTAGCTGAATCTAATTGCAAATCCTTGGGGATGAATTTCATCAACACTTGCTCGGAAAATCAACAGGCTGAGTTGTTTGATACAAGTTCTCAAGTCATCCCTCCATTAGCTGGATGTTCTTGGTACAAAGACATCATTTTATTTCTACATAAGTTGCAATCTCCTGATGGCATGGAAAAAAGAAAGATAAGAGCTTTAAAGCTCAGATCAATTAAGTATTGCCTCATTGATCAAGTTTTATATTGGAAAGATCCTCTAGGAGTGCTTTTGATATGTTTAGACCCACAGGAAGCCCAAAAGATCATGTCTGATTTTCATGACAGTTTGTGTGGGGGACATCACTTCTGGAGAATGACAACCTACAAGATTCTCAGAGATGGCTATTTATGGCCTAGCTTATTCACTGATGTTTGTGCTAAAATCAGTTCTTGTGTCAAGTGTCAGAAATTACCAGGAAAACAATAGCTCAAGTCCCTTCCTTTGAATCATGTGGAGCCTCAAGACCCTTTCAGTAGTGGGGATTAGATTTTGTTGGGGAAATTCATCGTGATTCAAGTGGTCAGCACAGGTGGATATTGACTTCCACATATTACTTTACCAATTGGATAGAAGCCCTCCCCACAAGGAGTTCTTCCCACAAAGTAATCATTGGTTTTCTTGAAGATATTATGTCAAGGTTTGGTTGTCCAAAAAGAATTGTCATTGATAATGATGCATCCTTCAAGGCCAAACCATTAATTCAATTCCATGAGAAGTTTGGAATTGCATTGATTCACTGAACTCCCTACTGCCCCTAAGGGAATGGACTAACAGAGTCCTCAAACAAGAGCCTTATAAATATCATCAAAAGATTTTTACAGGACAATAAGAAAGCATGGGATTCAAAGCTCAAATTTTCTCTGTGGGCTGACATAGTGACAACAAAGAGATCTCTTGGTGTCTCTCCTTTTCATCTTGTATATGGAGTTGAAGCCATCTTTCCTTATTAGCTAGCCCTACTCGTGGAAAAATTCTTCTAGGACTACCAAGGAGAGCATTATGATATGATCATAAGAATACAACAAATGGTAGAAGTGAAAGAGACCAGAGAGAAATTACTGGACATAGCACATGACCATCAGCAGAAGATCAAGCAAGCTTTTGACAGAAAGGTAAGAAAGGAGGATTTTCAGCTGGGAGATCTAGTGCTAAAATGGGATGCACCCATGAAGGAAAAAGGAAAACATGGAAAGTTTGAAGCCTTGTGGATCGGCCCCTTCAAGATCTCTGGGAAGTTTCCAAATAATACTTACAGGTTGCAGAATTTGGAGGGTGACGAAATTTTTGGAGGCCCTGTAAACGGACATTTTCTGAAGAAGTTTTTTGTTTAAGCCATGAATGGTTTCCCATGTCATTGTAAATATCATTTTTCCTTTTTTTATGCTTTTAATAAGTGACTCCACAACCCAGTAGTAAGGCGACTGAAGTTGCAAGTTCTTGGTAGCTCACAGGGAGGGTACCATCCCCCATGGAGCCTAATGTTAGCACACATTATTGATCAGGGGGGTGTTTTCCCTAGGAAGTGGCATTCTAGCGAAGAAAAAATGAAAGAAGAGGGCTAAAAAAACCCATCAAATGTTTTTATCCTATGTCATGCGATGATATGACATTTTGGTGCCCACATAGTCCCATTCATCTCGTCAGCTCCCTATCATCAGCGTCTGTGTCTTCCTGCCAAGCACCCCCTACTAGCGCCTAGCAAAGCTCCAGATAGTGAAGTTCAGAGTGTGACCCGTCCTAATCTCGATGCAGACAGTTCATGAAAATGGGGCGACAGTTGAGACCTCGTCTCACCCCGTAAATGGAAAACATGCAGAGAGCGGTCGTAAAGGCAGACTGTCAATTATGGACAAATTTTCCTATAAAGCACATAACTACACCTGGATCGCATCTGACAGAGGAGGCATCAACTGGAAACATTAATGTGGTGTTCCGATCACACTCCTGGTGGTTGCAGCAATTATGAGTATATGTATGCAGTTTTGATATTTTGTTATGGTCGATGGTTGAGTTAAGCTTCCGTATTGTAATGTTTTAATCAAGCTCTGGTTCTCTGGTTAAGTAACTTGATTTGAGACTTCTTGTTTAAAGAAAGTTAGCTTCTATTTCCATCTTGTTTGTGTTTGATACTGAATGTTCATGATTGAAGGATTTGCATGGATTGTGGTGACTGTGTTGTAATGGATGTTTGATTGCAGTGCAGTTATAGCATTTTCAGTTTCCTGAAACTTTAAATTCAAGAGGATCTTGTTTTCAGAGTTTTTCCTCCTTAGGCTGCTAGAAGACCTAATGTCCAGAGGATACCTTTACATCTTCTCCTCAATTTCTTCCTCCTACTTACCCTTACTACAACTTACTGGATGAAGTTGATCAAGACCTCATTTGCTTGTACATAATGTACCAATTTTCTGAGTTAAAACGATATTCTCTTGAGTCTACCCTATTTGACCTCTTTAAATCCATTAACCATGACATATAACTTGATGGGTACTGGGCTTACCTCTGCCACAATCCAGAGGTGACTTCTGGTGCTAACAATAAAAACCTTACATGAAACCAAGAAATGGTGCATTAATGACATTGTTAAATTGGATAAATGATTCATTTGGAATTCACCACTTAGAGTGCCATCCTATATGACATTAAATATACAAAAATATAATCAAATGAGGTAATTAAAATTGATCATCAATCTAGATATATGTATTTATAAAGAGGAGCCTCTATTATGGAGGTTAATATGAAGATAATAAAAATATTAAAAATGAAAAGTGAGTGATCTATATTAATTATACTAGTAATATTAAACCAAAGCTATATAATAGTAATATTAAACCAACGTCTTGAAATAGTATGTGAGCCAAAAGTTGTAAGTAGTTGAGAGTCCTTACTTTGTTATCATAAGATATTCAAGGTAAATTCACACCTAAGGTACAAGGTACAATTACACCCTATTATTATATCATTCATATACATTTGTAATTTGGATGGCAAAGTTAATATTTCTACTCATCTTTTTGTGTCTCAATATGTTAAATTATTAGATCCACCTAAGGTACAAGGTACAATTGCACCTTATTATTATATCATTCATATACATTTGCAATTTGGATGGCAAAGTTAATATTTCTACACATCTTTTTGTGTTTCAATATGTTAAATTATTAGATCCACATGTTTAGATTTTTATTTGAAATCATTGAGTTTATATTACTTATAAAGCTTTGTTACATGGTATCGTAGTTTAGTGTAAGCTTAGCATAGTCCAAATGAATTATTGCATGTTATTAGGATTCAACAAACACTATAAAATAATATTATTTAATTAATTTTATAAAATAATATCACTTAATTATTATAAAAGGAATACAAACCTTGTGAGTTTGTAAAAATGGTTTTTTTTAAGCCTTAAATAATACCAGTATTAATTATTATAATAACTTAAGTATTTTCAAAGCATTCAACATATTGATAGGCACTTTACTTTCAAACACATGTCTAACATACCAATGTTATGTATTAGTTGTTGAAAACTTCAACATTGTAATAGAGTTCAAGTTTCTTTAATCTTAAAATTGTTAGTTTATTTAGAGCTAATTACATCCTAAAATTATTATTATGTATTAGTTGTTGAAAAATTCAACATTGTAATAGAGTTCAAGTTTCTTTAATCTTAAAATTGTTAGTTTATTTAGAGCTAATTACATCCTAAAATTAAATAGAAGGTTATTATTGAGACCATGCTCTAGTTACTTGTAAATATTAAATATTATGTTTAAAATCACCCTATATAGAAATGAAAAATAGAAAATCTATTTAATGAAGTAGAAATTATTAAAACTTGTGTAGGATAAGGACCCACGTCCATTATTCACATATCCATATTAAAGTGTTACAAATTAGATTTTTCACATGCAATATGTCTGTCCCAATCTATAATACACTTTTTTCATGCCCGATCATTTTAGGGGAGATGACAAGCATCCTATGGTAGCGAGCATCCTATGGTTTGTATCCTATGGTTTGTATCCTATGGTAGCGAGATGTCAATTGCTTTCTCCATAATCATCCTGCAACGATGATAAGCAACATGTGGTGGCAAGCATCCTACGGTTCCTATCCATTATTTATTGTGGTGACGAGCATCCTTTGGTCAATATTAGTTGTTCATTGTCTCCTCCATAATCATCCTATAGTTAATCCTTTGGTCAATATTGGTACGAATCCTCAATCTGTTACCTCTTCCGGATTCATTCTCATTAGTTAATATTAATTACATGTTTTCGGTAACCTCTCTTCATGAGAGTGATATATGGGATTGTTTTAACCAAGCTAAAACCCATTAGATTCTAACAATGGAATACTAATATTTTCTATTCCATTCTTCATACCAAGGCATGTTTAAGAACCATTACAAACATATATCATCTTAATCACAAAGAGAATTTTTTTTTCTTGTTTAGGGAAATGCCTAACTTTTACTATATTGTAGCATAATTTGACATTATGTTGTTCTTCACAGGAGACAAAATGAAAGAAAATGTATAGTTGTAGCTAGATAAATTGGGGAGGGATGAAGACTAAAAGAACATGTAGGGTTTCTACATGTGTTTGGTTAGTATAGTTATGAATTCGTTTAACAAGGATAACGACTGAGTTGTTAAGGCCTGTATGGTAATGATTGAGGATAAACGAGTTAATTATTTAGCCAATCTGATTAAGGGTCAATTCATTTGGGAATCACCTTGATTTAATCTACATCGCATTCTATTAGGGGCATGGGAGAGGAGATTGGAGAAGTTGTTCCCACTGTAGGAGGACAAGTTGGATATTTTGGGAGATTTGTATTGAGGCTTAACAACAGGTGGTACTTGAGGTGGATTGTGGATAGAAGAGATGATGAATGAAAAAGGTGGAGAGATTGATCCAGATTTATGAGCGGAACGAAATGAATAACAGGATGAATACAATAACATAGAGATATGGAGAAAACAACAGATATCCGGTGAACAATAACTTCTATTGAATAAATAAAATAGGATGAAACTGTAAAATTGCAAAACTAAAAACATTTTATCGAATGGTGGTAGTTATCTCTAAGAAGAGATGTGTCTGCTATGTGCATCCATCTGAGAAGAATTATTACAATGAGGATCCAGAGGCCTTTTTAACATTACTCCTGAATTCCAAAACCCTAGACATCCAAAAACCTAACCCTAGGAGATGAAATGCCAAACGTTATGTGGGCCTCGCTGGGTAAGTTGGTACCTCAACTTCCCGAGGTCGTAACTATTTCATACAACGTCCATTTTAGGTGTGTGATATCCCATTGGATAGGTATTTTTGAGAAATACAAATTATGTTGTCAAACTCTGACTCCGTCTACAGTTTGACTATGGAAAGCCAAAAAAACATTGTTTAGGGCCCCAAAATGGCCCTCAAAGAACACAAATATGTGTTGACATGAAAACTTCCAAAATAAGTTATTTGGATTAGGTGGGCGACCACCAGTCTGCACCTGGAAGATGTGTAGGGCTTCAGACAACCCCGAAAGTGTAGAACCCACAATTACAAAGAAGTACAAAAGAACATGGTGAACTAAAAAATTTCAAGAGGAGCCAGTTGGAATAGGTGGGTGGCCACTGATATCCACCTCGACTAGTCCTCCCCCCTTAGGAAGAAATGGTCTCCATTGCATTGAGTTCCCCCATCAGGTGAGGAAACGTCTGCTGAATTTGGCCTCAGGTGAGCCACTTGGCTTGGTGTAGGAGCTGCCCTACTTTGACAACCCGATAAAGATGGATCCTCTGTTGGCGAGTGACCTTGACCTATGTGTCCACTATCTGATTAGTGGATGCATATTCCATGCAGTCAAGGTTGAGCTCTGTTGGTGTCATATATTCTACGATCTCTGAGGTGTCAAATAATGGTGGAAAATATGGTCGAATGAGGTCCACATTGAACATTGGGTGCAAGCCAAGGAAGGGTGGAGTGTTGATCTCAAAAGAATTTCTACCCAAAGCCTTGGTGATAGTGTAAGGCCCATAGAAAAGTGGGAGGAGCTTTCGATGGTGCCTGGTAAGGAAATCTTTCTGCAAATGTAACCATACCTTGTCTCCCACTTGAAACTTGTGTGGTACCATGTGTTGATCATGGCGCTACTTGTACTTATCTTTGGATTTCTATAAAATCTCATGGACTTGTTGGCAGATGTGTTGAATCCACTCAATGAATCTGGTGGCTTTGTCGATCTTAGGCTGATCATGGAAATATTATGCCTATGGGTTTGCAAGAGGTAGTGCAACATCAATGGGACCCAAGGGTTGGAATCCCAGCCCCACCTGAAATGGGCTATGGATGGAGCTATGGAGAGCCATGTTGTAGTTGTTTTGAACATAGGGAAGACTCTCATCCCATGTACTTAGATTCTTATAGTTGTACATGTGTAGGATGTGAACAATCATCTAATTGATGACCTCTGTTTGGCCATCGGTTTGAGGGTGGAAGGTAGTGGATTTAGTGAGCTTGGTGTCCAAAAGTGACCAGAGACTCAACAAAAATGTGTTGAGGAACCTTTTGTCCCAATCAAAGGTGATGGTCTGTAGTATTCCAAAATGTACACACACTCATTTGAAGAAATGCTTGGCAGTATCTACCATTGTGATGCACTTCTTGCAGGCTATGAGAATGGTCATCTTCGAAAACCAATCAACCACCACAAATACACAATCATTTCCTTTCTTGGTGGATGAAAGTCTAGATATGTAATCCATCGAGATGGATTACCAAGGCCTCTCAAGAGTAGGAAGAGGGGTGTATAAGACTTGCTTCTTGATGGATGGCTTGGCAATGGAACAAGCAGTGCAAGATCTGATATACTTACTAACGTCATGTTGAAGTTTTGGCCAATAAAAATGTTTCTATAGAATGAACACAATTTTCTCCATGCAAAAATGTCCTTCCATCCAACTGTAGTGAGCGTCCAAAATCATCTTTGCATGCTCACTTGCAGAAACATGGAGATGGCCCAGATGGCATAATAGTCCATCCTGAATGTGAAAATTGGTGACATTTGCGCTTGTACCCAAGAGTTGATAGGTGGTGGTGAAGTCAGGATATTGCTAATAAATTTGGGGCCACTCAGATGCCTCATTCCCACAGGAATGGAGCATGGTAATGTGTGCAACCACTGGAGGTTGATTGAGGTAGTTAGAGACATGATTTGTGCTCCTTGTCTTATACTTGATGTGGATATGGAACTACTGTAGGTAGGTGGACCATTTCTAACGACGGTCGCTCTGAAACTTCCCTTATGTCTGTATGAATTGTAGAGTCTTGTGATCAATGTGTATGATTGTCTTCTTTCCCAGAATGTAATGTTTCTATTGACGACAGGCTTGTACAATGGAATACATTTCCTTATCATAGGTGGGGTATTTCCATACAATATCTGAGAGTATCTCAATATGGTATGTTATCGGATGACCGTGCTGAGTGAGAAATGCACGTACAACATAGTCATATGCATCAGTCTCAATCTCGAATGGTTGTTGCAGATCGGGTAAGGAGAGTACTGGATATTAGCACAAGAGATGCTTTAGATCATCACATGCTTGTTGTTGTGCCTTCCCCCATGTGAAAGTTTCCCTACCACCTCCCTTAGTCACTTGGATGAGGGCCTATGCAATATGGGAGAATCCCAACACGAACCATTGGTAGAAGTTGGCAAGTCCCAAGAAGCTCCAAAGCTTGGTTAGTGTGGTCGGGGATGGCCAATCACGGATGACTTGGATCTTAGATGGATCCACATGTACCCCATGCTTATCAACAATGTATCCCAAGTATTGGACCCTTTTCATGCCAAAGGATCATTTTTCCAAGTTGGCATACAACTTGTGTTGCCACAGAGTGCTCAAAACCTGTTGAATATGCTACATGTGTTCCTCCCAAGTTCTGCTAAAGATGAGGATGTCATCCAAATATACCACCACAAAAGAGTTGGTGAAGGGTCTCAATACATCATCCATTGACCTCATGAAAGTGGTTGGTGCATTTGTTAAGCCAAAGGGCATGACCAAGCATTTGAAGAGACCTTATTTAGATTTGAAATTTGTCTTCCATATATTGGTTTGCTCAATGTGAACCTAGTGGTAGCCATACTTTAAGTCAATATTGTTGAAGAACTTTCCCCCCTTGAGTTGTTCAATAAGGTCATCAATTCGGGGAATTGGGTACCATTTCCTGACTATGATTTTTTTTAATGATCTGTAATCAATTCAGAGTCCCCATGTCCAGTATTTTTTCTGCACTAGTATAATTGGGCTTCCACACGAGGAGGAGTTGGGTATAATGTGCCCCTTTTGAAGAAACTCTTGTATGTGATGCTTTATTTCATCATTTTCCATCATTGATCAACGATAGACTATTCCATTAGCTAGAGGTGCACCGAGGGTTAGATCAATTGGATGCTTGACTTGGCAATGCGTCGGTACCTCGGTGGGTGAGGAGAAGATGTATCTATACTCTTCCACAATATCGTCCACTTCCTTCTGCTACAAAGAGAGGCTCTATGTAGAGGCAACATATGTGGCGATGACCTTCTGCTTACTGTGAGCACGGATAAAAAAGAAGACAAACTTCCCATTTTGTAAGATGATCTTACTCCATTGCTTAGTAGAGATTAAAGAAATGGTGGTAGGCGATGCTACCTATGGTATCCTGTAAAATTGTCTACCCAAAGTAATAATAACACTGCGGGGTCTAGACTCATAAACAACATGTCACTTCCAAAAATATGGTTGTCCTAAAATAACATCAAAAACTTCAAGGGGATAAATATCACACAATACCTTGTCTTTGAAGGGCTTGATGTCGTAGGGCAGACAAAATTGTTGGCTGACGTGGAGATCTCTTTCTTGGTGAAGCCAATCGATGGTGTAGGGTTGTGGGTGTAGTGTCGTCGGTAGGTCCAACCGCTTGATGACCTCTGATGAGATCAGGTTCCTCTAACTGCCGCTATCGACAATGAAATGAAGCATAACCCCCTTTACCCACATCTGTGAGTGAAAGAGGAATTCCCCTTCCTCTAGTTCTTCTGGTTCACTTGGTTGGAATTTGGTGGTAGCGACAGTGGAACTTGGTTCGACATCGATAATCCACTTCCATCCTTTTGGATTTGATTCAGATTTAGAATTTTCCTCTAACTTGGAAGCTTTCAGCTCAGCCACTAGTGACTACATGGAGCGACATTCTTTGGTGTTGTATCAACGGGTTTTACAGTATTCACACCATTTTCCTATCTCCTTCTTTGAGTTCTCATTACCCTTCTTGTGTTGTGTCTTGGATTGATTGTCTTGAGAGTGGCCATATTTTCTTTTTCCCTTGTTTTGTGGGTTGGGGCCGCCTTTTTCCTGCTTTGACTGTGAGGAGTTTGCAGATCCAAACTGTCGCCTCTTCTGCTTAAATTTTTGCTCAATCTTGACAACATATCTATAAGTCGTACCCAATGATACGATGCCAAAAAACTCCATATATGTTTGAATGTATCTATGTAGACAATTGTGGTATTTGAGAACCATATTTTGTTCAGAGTCTTTGATACCCAATTTGGTGCGTAGAGTATGGAAAATATTGGTGAAATCTAGTATTGTTTGGTTCCTTTCCTGACGCAAGGTGGTCCATCTTGTGTATTGGTCTTCGTAGCCTTCAACGGGGTAGTACTATTCTTTAATGGAATCCCTAAAGGAATCCCATGTGGGGGTGACCAAAAATATTGCAGATCGCTCTATGGCCCTTTGCTCAGAGTAAGTATCCCACCAGTCCTTAACATGGGGAACGACCTTAAGGAGTGAAAAAGTAATATTTTCCCTATCGTAAAAATTGTGGAATGAAAAATATCCTTCGAGCATATTCAACCATTTATCTACAAAATCCGCATCTATTAGTCCTTCAAATAATGGAATATCAAAGTTCATATGTACCTTGAAGGGGGTTCCATGGCCTCTTGATGAAGATGTGTCTCATGTGGGAAGTCGTCGAAGGATCTGTGCAAAGTTTTCCATCATTTCATTCCTTTGTATTGCAAGGGACTCCTTGAGAAACATTTTAAAAGGATCTCCTACTCCATCATATTTATTTTCTTCCCCCATGGGTTGTTGTCATGCTTGGCGTGACCAATCTTGCAAAGGCTCGATTGGTTCGAGTCCCAACTTCTTGTACCCAGATCTTGTCAGGGACATGCACGAAGAAAAATAAATGAAGAGAAGACTGCTCTGATACCACTGATATGGATTTATGAGCGGAACAAAATGAACAACAAACTGAATACAATAACACATAGATATGGAAAACAAAAACATATATCCAGTGGACAATAACTTCTATTGAATAAATAAAATAGCCTGAAACTGTAAAACTATAGAACTAAAAACACTTGCTCGAATGGTGGTAGCTATCTATGTGAAGAGATGTAGCTGATACACACATCCATCTAAACAAAATGATTACAATTAGTCTCCAAAGGAATTTTTAGCATTACTCTTGAATGCCAAATCCCTAGACATCCAAAAACCTAACCCTAGGAGATGAAACACCAAACGTTATGTGGGCCCCACTGGGTAAGTTGGTGCCTCAACTTCTCGAGGTCATAATTTTTTCATACGATCTCCGTTTTAGGCGCATGATAGCTCGTTGGATAGGTATTTTTGAGAAATACACATTATTCCATCAAAATTTGACTATGTCTATAGTTTGACTGTGGCAAGCCAAAAAACATTGTTTAGGGCCACAAAACGACCCTGGAAGTACATAAAGATGTGCTAACATGAAAAATTCCAAAATAATCCAGTTGGATTAGGTTGGAAGCCACCAATATCCACCTAGAATATGTGTAGGGCTTCAAACAACCCCAGAAGTGTAGAACCCACAATTACAAAGAAGTACAAAAGAATGTGTTGAACTAAAAACTAACAAGAGGATCTAGTTGGAATAGGTGGGTGGCCACCAATATCGACCTGGATCAAAGATTCCCAAGGGCCTTAATTATGCATTTTTTATCCCATCCGTTCCATAAAATTATTTTGACCAAATATATATTCAACATACTATCTCTAGCATCAAAAGTGATGGAGCAATTAAGTGAGTGAATGATAGCGATGGAATGTTTATTCCCTCAATGTTTATCTATGGGGATTTAGAACTTCATATCTGCACTCGATAAAGAATGAAAAATATCAAAAGGAGATAGGATTTGTTGGCAAACACATTAAAATTAGCTCAATGAGAAGATTGACGACAATATAAGAAAGGATCCTAGGGAAACCCTCACTAGAAGGAGAACATAAAACAAAAAGGAGGAAATGCATTAAGAAAATGAATGAGTTGGTGAGTATAAGTTTGGGTTGCAAAAATATGCTAAATAATGTAATGGAACTAGAAGAGAAGGTAGTAGCTCATTCATCACTTTCCATGAAAGAATATGTCCTATACATGTTTACAAGACTATATGAGATTAAATTTTGAAGCTTTGGCAGGTTATGCACCTCAATAATGACTTTGGAAAAAAGATGGTTTGTCTAGGTTTTAATTCAAATGGATATGTAAATAAATTTTTGTAGAGTAGGTGAAAATGGGGATCCAAAAATCATTTCCTGAAGACGTGGCATGTTGATTTTGATGCCAAAATGGCTCAGTTGAACACACTTCTAGTTTGGGTTCGAATACCTAGGATATCTCTTATTCTATGGTCGAAGGATGTGTTTACATAAATAGGAAAATCACTTGGTTTGTATTATGAAGATAATTTATCTTTTTGGGATATTGTATACTTCAAGATAGCCAAAATACTAGTAGGTATATAAAATAGTAAATGCCTAATAAAGGAATTGCCTATGTAGAGATGTACATACCATTATCAATTATTTCTTGATTACAAAGGTATACCCTTCAGATATGGTCAATGTCACAGTTATCGACACTTAGTAGTGGACTATAATTACCATTTATAGAGAAATACATGGTCTCAAAGGAAGAAGCCTAGAGCATAGGGGTTGGAACTACCAAAATCCTCTCAAATTACTTGAAGGGAAGAAGTTATAACTAAAAAGAGGCACTCAAAAGAACCCTCATAAAATATACTGGAATCAACAGATCATCCTTCAACCTCAGGAATCCACAAGGATTAGAGAGTATATGACATTAGTGACAACAAGGATCACATACCTCTCTTAGGTAAGTCCCCATAATTACCTTCCCATTATAAAATGAAATCTTAAAAAAAAATGGTTTTTGGAACTTGGGGATTAGAGGAAGAAACAAAAGGACTAGAGTATTCTAGTGAATTAATACTCATCCTATTAGGAATTAGAAAACATATTCCCTATACCCTTACCCCCCCACCTGTATTTTAAAATGCCTTAATAGAAGAAGGAACCTAGGTGTCGACTCTTGAAAACCCTCAATTAGAATATGAGCCTAGGGGATCCTTGCAGGACTTTATACAAACGGAAACCTTAAAATATAACCTCTACCCAAAAGTAAAGGAATCTTAGAATTCCCTAGGAAGGTGGAAATGGGGGTAGGTTTCCTTCATGACAAAAACTAGAATCCAACCCAAAGTGGGAGAAATTTCTTTATGTCCATGGCATAGAGAAAACCAACATAATAAGTTAGATGTGGGAAACAATTACCTCTATTTATGGATCTTAAGGAATCTACCACCAGTGAGGGGATGAAATTATGTTCATGACACTAAATGGTTGAGGTTTGGCCAATTCCTCAAATAAATTGGCCATCGGGAGGATTATGGAGACATACAAACCCTCTATTATCATGTTTGAAGAGACAATGATGGAGGGAGAGAGTAATTCATGAAATCTCAAAATTTAGGATTGGTTGGGAGTTCAATTACATTGATGCTATTAGGAGATTTGTTGGGATTATAATTGAATGGAAAAGGTATTCATATACCCTATATAAATCTTAGGCCTTTCCTATATGTATAGGGGTATCCTTATTATTAATGGATACAGGGAAATAAATATGTGTCCTAAATGTTTATGGTCCCTATTCTAATTGAGTGGAGTATTTGGAAAAATTATTTAGTATGAAATGTGTTCAAAGTGGCCTTGCTTGGATAGGGGGAGACTTGAACTTTACATTAGGGTATTTAGTAATTTGGTGAAATGATGATCACATGGAATATCTCTTAGGATATTTTATAATAAATCTATAAGAAGTAGGTATGTTGGACATTGAATTAGAAAATCTAACTCCCACATCAAGAAATAAGAGAATACTGGAAGGGAGAATAGATAAGAGGCTTGACCACTTTCTAATATCAAAATGGTTTCTAGATTGTGTTATTTGAGTAAACAATTGGGTGGACTTTGTTGATGAATGTAGCTATGTGAGACATTCTCCAGCTTACAAACCTGTGAGGTGTGGATCATTGCAGCTATGTGAGTCTTTCTGCAAGGCAATACGACCCTCCTAGGGATTCCAGAAAATCTGTATGACCTTCCTTTATGAGGTGTTTCAGCCATTAAACACTTGAACGTTGGGGGAAATTTTAGCATATGATATTACAGCCTCCTGTAATGCATATCCAGAGACTCTTAGAGTGACATTCCGATCATTTTGAAATTTTGGCCCTAGGGTTTCTAGGGTTTCGCTAGTTTCTACAGAAACTTCAGAATTAGGGTTTCTGCAAACTCATTGAAGGAGATCTTCAACTCACCAGTGTTCTCCTATATTTCAAAGGTTTATTTTTTTCATTCATAAGTCCAATAAAACCTATAAGTGTTATCATATTCTAGCCATTAGGTTTTCTATCCTAGTTGACAAAAGGTGACACCGTGACTATCTTCTTCATAAATATCTCAGAGGATAGAGATCATCCAAGAGCCATTGGAGAAATCATATCAGCATCCTCAGGTATGCACTTTTTTATATATATTATTTGTATCATTTTCATGAGGGAAATTGCAGGATGAAGGAACCTTTTGCTGAAGTCATGGATCCAGAGTGATCTCAGTGCATTCAGAGGAACAACGCACTTGAAGTAAAGACTCTCAAGTTTCATTGTTGTAATTGTCATTCCTCTAACCCATATTTCTAAATCTTTCTACATTACAAGTAGGTATTGTAGATGGGACATCAACCCTTAAAATTGTTTTGATTCTAGAGATGTACTCATTATTCTCCTTTAGGATATATTATTGATTTGGTTCCTCTTGTTTTCTTGTTCCAGATAGGTTAAGAACAAAAGACGATGCTTATCCTTCAGAGGGAGTCACTTGACTCAAAGGGAGTCAAAAATATTTGAGAAAGAGGAAGAATAGAACCATCATTGAGACAACCAATGCAATAATGCATGATCAGAATCTTTCTAGGATTCCATGGGCAGAAGCATGCATGACACAGTATATGTGCAGAACAAGAAGTATTCACCAGAATGAAGTCTAAGATTGAACACTTCAAGTTATTTAGGTGCCTAGTGTATTTTTATGTACCCAAAGAAAATAAGTCCAGGCTAGATCCTTTAGAAATAAAGGATACAATGAATCTTCAAATACATTCCAGGTCGACATCCCTAGTCGGAGATAGATTGAAGACAAGCAGAGACAGTGTGCTTGAAGAAGAGATAGTCTTTCAAAGACCCGGAGAATCTCAGATGGATATTGATAGTGAGACAATACCTTCTCCCCCTTCAACAGTTTAGAGGGAGACAAACATTATTCCATTTGATCCAGTTTCTCTAGTTGATATGTTCAGAGATATTGCAGTAGGGAATAAAAATCCTACCTACAATCACTCTGCAAGAAGCAGAGAAACATACAAGCCTCTCAAGGCACATCCTGAGAAAGTGAAAGAGATTTTCGAGCTATCCTTCAGTCATGAGCCACTTCATTGATGTTGAGCCTATTTGTCTTAGAGAAGCAACAAGAGAATAGGTATGGCAAGATGCCATAATAGAAGAATACCATTATATCTTAAATAATGATGTATACGATATTATTCAGGGACTAGAAGGGAAGTCTGTGGTAACTTCCAAGTGGATCTATAAAATCAAGCATGCAACTAATGGAAGTGTCGAGAAATACAAAATGAGATCTATATCCAGAGGTTTCTCACAAACAGAGGGAGTTTTATATGATGAGACACTTGATCTAGTGAACTCGATACACTTCCATCTGTACTACCATCCATGAGTTGGAAATTATATCATATAGATATATTCTTGATTAGTTTGGATTTCAGCAAGAGTGTTTCTTATTCAAACCTATATCACTATAGTGTTGGTGACGAGAGCCTGATCGTGATGACTTATTCAGAAATTGTTGTTGTTGTATACAAGTAATCCTTGACTTCTGAATTTGAGATGAAGAATCTGAGTATGATGCACTACTTCTTGGGACAAGAAGTATGACAAAGGACCGATGAGATTTTCCTGAATCAAGGAAAATATACAATGAAAATATTAAAGAAGTTCAATATGATAGAATGAAAAATCCATCGTGATGGATTTAAAGAAGAAGATTAATGATGATTCAGTCGAGATTGATCCACAACTGATTGGATCACTGAAGTATCTGGTTAACACCAGACTTGATTCATGCCATGCAGTGAATATGCTTAGACAAACTCACTAGAAAACAACAAAAGTACAATGGACCGAGAGATAACATCTGGTCGATGTTCTACCGTAAATTTTTCCATGGTTTCTTGGTACAACAGGAAACAAAACTATGTGACCTTGAGTACCACAGAGGCAGAGTATATAGCATAAAGTGTGCGAAGCAATGTGGCTTCTTATATTTACTTGACCATGAGCTGGATTCTATGATGATAACCAAGATCCGTGTGTAAATATCCTTGAGAACCCAATGTTTCATGATGGATCGAAACATGATGAGATGAAATATCCTTATATCAGAGCTATGATGTAGAGGAAAATCATACACATGCATTACCTTCCTACACATGAGAAGATTACAAACATCTTCACCAGAGTAACTTGGTGAAAAATGCCTTACTAGTTAAGAGGGAGTAAAAAAATTCAGAGTACATCTGTGTGTGACCTAACATTATGAAGAATGCCTCCCTAGCTGACAGGGAGTGTTGATGAATGCATCTATGTGATACATTCTTCATATTACAAACCTGTGAGGTGTGGATCATTGCAACTATGTGAGTATTTCTCTCAGCTTACAAACCTGAGATAAATCCCCTAATAAGGGTACATGGTTCCTGCCTAAGACAAATCCCCTAATAAGGGTACATGGTTCCTGCCTGAGACAAATCTAGGAACTTAGATATGAACTCCTTCATTCAGAGAGTGAGAATAACTCCAGATGATTATCCAGTGGGAAAGGCGATCTGATGAGTTGCACGTTCCTGTGGCTGAGCACAAGGTTAACGTGTGAAATTCCAAAGTGATGGGTGCATTGTCATGAGAACAGAAATAAATATGATGTGTTATCCTCCTCTGAGAAGCAAAGTTGATGAAAAAATCCAAATGATTCTCCTGTGTGAGGCAGTGGGAAAGAATATCTGTAGAGTGGACGTGCCTATGGATGAGCACATGTGAACATGCGTAGATCTGGTTCTTCTGTGTAATGCAGTGAACCAGAGCTATGACATCCCTATGGGTGTTCCCCTAGTGGATGTGAACTAGTGGGTGTATCATATCCTTTGTTGTATGTTGTTCAAGAGTCAGGCCTGCCTATAACCCTAATTGTTATGTAAAGTGTACAGGTCAGCCCCACCTTAATGTTATTAATAATAAATGTAAAAGATAATTAATATGGTTAATATTAATTATATTAATAATACTAATTATAATTATAATATGACTTAGTGAGGTCGGCCCTATTGAGCCAATAGACACTTCGGTTGATAGGATAAGTCTAATATAAGTAAAGGGAAATTCCCCATTGTGGAATCATATCTTTCTTATGAGATTGGAAATTTCAGTAAGTACACTTCTTTGGAAAAATGTGTGCACCTCTTTTGGGCATTAGATTTATATAGTTTGAAGCACCCTCTTGTGTGCTAGGTCTTTCTTGGAGGTGAAGGTATTTCTCTTGAAGAATATAGCAAAGGATTTGGCCGGGTTTTCTTCCCTTGTTGAGAAGGGTTTCCTAGGATAGATTTTGTGTTCTTTTGCATGGTGCGTATTCTTGTGATCTTGATTGCTGCAACATTTATGGTTATGGTTAAATGATAAAATGAAATTAAATTCATGCTTAACGTATCCTACTAAAAAATTAACAACCTTGGGAGGGGACTCAGACCATAACCCTTTTGTGTTAGAAGTGGCCCCTTCCCAAGAAAATCACCGAACCCCTTCAAGCTAAATTATGAATGGTTGAAGGTGGAAGATTTTTTTTTAAATATCAAGGATGTATGGAAACCCTTTGATGAACATCTAATAGAATTTGCCCCGCTTCAATTTAAAAAAAAAAACATGAAAGAGGAAAACAAGGTAGTAGCCAAATGGGAAAAGTAAGAAAAAAACAAAAAGATGATGGGCTCCTTCAAGAAGTGGAAGAAGGTATAGAGACCCTCTATAATAGTGAAGGGTTTGGATACTTGACTCTGAACTAGAAATTGGCAAAAAATAAAAGGGAATATCTTACTGGAGAAATACAAGGAATGGAGGATTAAGATTAGGGCCAATGGGATTCAAGTTGGTGATGAAAGTTCTAAGTTCTTTAACTGATATACAAATGGAAGGAAACATATAATTTTTATTTGGAATATTAATAAGGGAAACAATAGGTGGGCAAGAAATTTTAAAGACATAGATGATGAAGGGTACTTCACTTAAGAGATTTGTATTCCCACAAAGTTCAATTTTTTATATCAAGAGATCATATTTTTATTTTATGCACCATTTTCACCATGTATTTTGTTTTCACAAGTACTTTTAAATTGCAGTATCTATTTCCTATTCATAGGTGTTACATCTAGGAGATTTGTTTTCCTACCATTTGTTATTAGGATCATCACCATATCTTGAGGTATACTTCTTCAAAATAGAATATATATATATGTTGTATTTTATTATTTCCTTACCCCTCAATATGCCTTTAGGAATCCCCCCACCCCTCAACTTGGTTAAGTGGCCCAACCCATATTTATTGAATTTTACCTTAATTGACATCAATATTCCACCTATATTGGTCACCCTAGTTTAGTACCCCATTACATGTTGGAACTCATGTCATTTTCTCCACATCATGGTTGAAAATATATATATTCTACATACTAGAGATTTTCTTTTGTTTCCCTCTCATCATTTTTTTGGATTTTTCCAAATACTCCCAAGTGGTTTGTAATAGATTAGTATATCACATTTCATTTCATCACATATAATTGGTCATACACCCTATCCATAACTTAAATACAATTTTAATTTTATACCTCCATTCATTATAGCCTAAAGGAGGTTGACCTTGATTCCCCACCCTTGGTTTCTTCCATCCATAGTTATTCTTGTCATCCATATAGGAAACATATCTCACAAATTATAGTCTCAATAACCTAACACAATTGCAAAATATTATAACCCTATTCATTGAACATCGTATGATCGATTTATAACCTCTCAATGCATATCTAGAATCTCATAAAAGTTTGTCATTCCCTCCATATGGTTATCATGATAAAAAATGGATCCAAACCAACATATCTATGGTCGTAATACTCGGTACTTGCAAAATTAATTAGGCAATTTATGAAGGTTAGAAAACATTGTAAAAAAAATTAAATTTAAAATATGAATTAGATAAATGTGAGAGGAAAAAAATAATTAAATGAAAAGAAAAAAATAATATTAGAGTAAAGAAAGGACGAGGAATGGGAAATTAAGATTCATGGATATTGGCCTTCCCCTTACCCCATAGCTCCCTATTTATTTCATGAATTTCACCCTCAAAGGGATTTTTTCTAGACAAGAGAGGAACATGATAGAGATACAAGAGTTGCATTGTACCAAATATTTCCAAAATGAAATAGACTAAGCTCCCATTCGAATTTGGTTTTCCAATTTCGGTTTCCAGGGTAAAATTTATGAGTTCATTGTGATTGGCTAGTGCGTGTTTTGTTTTTATAATTTCACATGTGTTTAATACTCCTATGATTCATATTAACTTGCTTCATGGTTATTCTATGGGTGTAAGATTTTTTTCTTTTTGTAGCTGTGGGATTTTTTTATAATTTTGTTCTCTGTGCACAAATAAAGAACACCAATAGCTAGAATTTTTTGACCATTCATTTGTTGTGTCCAAGAGATCAATGGATCTCATTTCTTAGTTGTTGCAATTGATTAGATAAATTTATAATTATCTTCTTCATTACCATCTATACATAATTTTTGAGTCTTTTGGGAGAACATCTCTCCTATAGGCTACTAATCTCCCCAGAGTCTGTAATTTCTATCTCCTTCCATCGAATTCCTTACTCCCTAGGAATTGTTTTCCTCCCAAACATTGTTTGATGTTTACCATAGGATGTATGGCCTTTTTTTTAGAGGTGATACCATACATGAATGTATGGTGATCGTACAGGACACATAATCATAGAGACTCTCTCTCACTGGGTAATGAAATTGGCTATTGGGAATTCCAATTATTCTCTTAGCAATTACATTGACCGCAGGGAAATTAAATTGCCTTGCTAGCAAATTTTATTTTATCGTGTGATTAAATTACCTTGCTGGTTGACTCACGAGGTGATTGGTCGACTCATTTACATTGAATTTTATTACTGTGATAATAAATTAGTTGATCCAATGTAGTTTTTCAACTCAATAACAATGAAGTTTACTATTTTTATGAGAAATTAGTTAATTCAAGGTAAATGGTTGACTCCATGTTTATCTGATTCAAGGGGACTTGATAATGTGCATGAAGAGAAATAGATACATTATTTGATCCTAAAATTATAGCATGGGAGTCTATATGATGTTTAACATGTGAGATCAATTGTATACAATAAGAATGGGGATGATGGATGATTTTGAGGAATTTTGTGCTACCATAGTTCTATAAAAGATATATGTCTTTGCCAAGGCTAGCAAGTTTTAAACATAGGAATCAATGTATAGTAGGGAATTATTATGTTATCAAATTCAACAAGGAAATCCAAATTTCCAAGGGTATCCAATATATATAGATTTATCTAATGCTTTCAAGTAGGCCTCCATTGCACATAATCTAAAGCTCTTCACTTGGGCCATTTGTTTAAACATTTGATTTATGCATGGTGAGTAAATATTTTTGGAAAATTTAAACAATGATGTGCCCCCTCTAAAAGTGTCGATGTGATCTTGTGTCGTCATGATTACATGTTGTGATATCCAAACTTTCTTAGTTGCAATAAGTAAGAAACCTGCCTAGCATAGGTGTGATATTATGTGGCCATAATATCTGTTATAATCTACATGGTTAAAATCAATTAAAAAAAAACAAATGAAAATGAATGTATTAAATACAAGTTATTGGGACTTGGGAGAGAAGGGCCTCCTAAGTAGTTAGTCCAATTTAAAACCTTTTGAATGAGATTCAAATATTGAGACTGACATCTTTGTACAAAGATTGTTGGAAGGACCATAGTTTTCATAGTAGAATGCATAGGTTTCACTACACAACATTGGGCCATATATTGGCATATCATAGGCGTTGCAACCATAAGAAGAGAAAATTAGTTTGCACTTAATATCTCATTTATTCTTACCATTGTTAGTTGGTTGTGTCATGTGTAGGATACACTAAGAACAAAAGATGTGCATAGGCCTAGTAGGGATATGGAAGACATAACTCATCTTGCACTCAAAACTACATCAATAACAATCCTTGAATCCATGAAGTGGTATTATGTGTAAGTTATAATAGAGAAATAATACTCTATATAATACTTAAACAAACACAAGAGGTTGAATTCCATGGAGGATCAATGTTGGTGAAGTGAGTGGGATATATGTCCCTTGTTTATGGATCATAAGGTATTAGAGTAGTTTCATCCTTGACTATGAAACAACTACAAGAACTTTGAAGAGAACATTGAAAACATCATCATGGGTAAATAAAATAAAGAAAGGTTGAAATACTTAAGGGATAACAATGCTCACCTTTGATAAGAGAATGAACGCTTCAAAGAGAAAGTCAATATGTTCAACTGAAGTATAGAAGAGATGGAGAAGAAACTTAATACCACTTCAAAATAATTACATTTCTAAATAAGATGTTTTATGAATTCCAATACTCCCTCACTACAGTTAAGGAAATTTTGGACAAGCATAGAGTATAGCTTGTACACCTTGGAGAGAAGGTCCTTTAATTGGATATCTAGTAAGAAAATAGGCTTACTCAAATCATGGCTCAGCTCCAAGAAGAGTTTTTAGAGAAGGAGGAGGCCTTGGAACACATACAAGAAATTGTCCAAGAGCACCAGAAAGTAAGGCCACCATCCATTCCACTATCGAAGCCAACAATATGACCAAGACAACTTTGGTAAGTTCACCTTCCATAGACATTTATCAAGAGTGGCTTGGTGAATTTGAAAGGAATACCAAATTCATTGGATCCAAGCTCTTAAGGTAGATGGGATATGATGGACAAGGGCTAGGAAAGTCTACAAGACAAGGCATCTTGAGCCCCCTTGTAGCTACACCATTGGTTAGGCATGAAGGCTTAGGTTTCAATGGAATAAGGGAAAATACCATTACCATGAATACCACATTTGGGAATGTGAAAGACATCATAGAGTTGGCCTACTCATCAAGAGAAAGAGAAGAAACAAATTAAGATGGCATCCCACTACCACCTCATCCTTCTTATGGAAGATTGAATAAGGGTAGTGATGAAAAGAGATTAAAGACTCATCCTGTGACATCAGCAAGAAATTCAACTAGGGAAATAAAGAAAAGAATACCAAGAGGCCTTCATCAAACAAGGCATCCCTTGTTTCTTATTACTACAAAAAAAGAGGCCATAAAACTATCAACTATTGGTATTTAGAGGCTTTCTCATTTTTCAAGAAGAAATTCCATCTTGAGGCATCTTGTTGGGAGAAGAAAGAAATATGCCACAAAACTAAAATATTTAGAGGAAGAAGGGAAATAAGTCTTACCTAATCCAACAATGAACACAAAGGAACATGGAGAGGAGGAAAATCTCAAGTAGTCCATACAACAACGTGAATACATTTTTACACCACTATAATTTGAGCGATCATTGGGAATCAAAGTGTTGGCAATTTCATCTAGAGATTTACCCCAGAAACTACATAACCAAGAGAAGAGTGAGGAGAGTGAATATTTAGGAAGATGTAAATATTTATGCATCTCTAATACAAGGAAAAGAAGCTATCCAAGAAGTTGTAGCAATCTATAAGGCAAGTGACATCAACAAGATGGACAATAGGTTGATTCTAAGGGAAGCCACAATCCATTTGTTGCTTTCAATGTTGCATCAAAAGAACCCCTTCTTGGGGATGTGATGAAGAGTTTAGTGACTATGGGGGTTTTATTAAGAACTCCATAATGTGATTGCAAGCATGTGTAGGCACCAGAAATTTGTTTACATGCCATGAATCAATTGATACTATCAGTAGATCATAAACCATACTTCCCTTATGGAATTGTTATGTTATGGCATCGCAGTTGGGGTCACATTGAAAACATACTAATGTTTAACTTCACTTCATTGAATACCATCTTGGATAATATATAATATAAGAGTGATATGTGAATGAATGTTGGTTGCAGATTTAGGATATGGAGGTTGCAAGAGTTGAGAGTCAATGATCAAAATTACGCACTATGGCAATAAGCAAGCTAGAACCAGAGCTAGAGCCATAGTTAGGAATGGAGTGAGTAGACAAGGGAATGAGTCAGAACTAGAGCCAGAATTAAATATGTAACTAGGAGCTAGAGTCAAAGTTGTAGCTAGGAGTGTGAGTCAGAGCCATGTTTAGAGAGGAAGATAGAGAGAACATTGATCTAGATTGATTTCCTTTAATATTTTGGAGACCAAAAATCCTCTCAATGGGGAGGTGTGATATGAAATGGATATGAACCAATGAATGATTGTAAAACTCGGTACCTTGAATATTAATTCAAAACTTTATGAAGGTTATCAAACATTGTAAAAAAAAGTGAAGGTAAAACAAAGAAAATGTAAAACTTGAATGAGACAAATGTGAGAGGAAAAAAACAATTAAATGAAAAGAAAAAAATGGAATAGGAGATGAGAAAAATATTGAAGAATGGGAAATGAAGGGTAATGGTTGTTGTCCTTCCCATTACCCCCAAATCTCCCTATTTATTTCATGAATTAAACTATCAAATGGATTTATGTTGGCCAAGAGAGGAAGAGGATAGAGTGTCAAGAGCTACATTGTATTATAGATTTGTGAAATTAAATAAACTAAGCCCCCATTAAAATTTGGTTTTCCTATTTGGATTTCTAGGGTAAAATTTATAAGTTCATAGTGATTGATTGTTTTTCATGTTGTTCTGAAAATTTATCATCTGTTTGATACTCCTCTAATTCATATTATCTTGATTCCGGGTTATTTTATGGGTGTGAGAATTCAATATTGATCTAGCTCTGTGGATTTCTTTTATAATTTCATTGTCTATGTGAAAATTAAGATTAACAATAGATACAATTTTTACACCATTCATTTGTTGTGTCTAGGAGATTAATGTATCTCATTTCTTGGATGTTGCAATTAATTATATAAGTTTATAATTGTATTCCTCAATATCAGCTATAGAACATTGTTGAGGATGTTATGAGGATTTATCTCTTCTATAGGCTACTAATCTCCCTACAATCTGTAATTTTTATCCCTAGGCCGAATCCCTTACTATCTGGGAAATGTATTCCTTTGAAAGGGCTTTGGACGCTTATAACCTTTCAAACCATATTTATAGCCAATAAAGATACATTTTTCATCCTTTTATCTAGCTTACTTCTATCATCCTTTGGAATGTGTACATAGGCATCATATCCAAATACCCTACTATGTGTAAAAGAGTGTTTCTTACCAGTCCATACCTCATATGCAATATTTACATCCAACGTTGATGAGGGTGATCGATTGAATAGGTCACATGTAGTACCCCTTGCCTCTACCTAGAATTTATGTCCTAACTTGACACCACTGATCATTCTCCTTTCTTTTTGCATCAACATATTTTTCATCCTTTTTTCAACTCCAATTTTATGAGGTGTGTATGGAGTAGTATTCTACATTGCTAAACCACACTTCTTACAAAATTCTTCGAATTCATTTCCATAAATTTCCCCACCATTATCTGTCCTTGACACCTTAATTCTCTTATCTATCTTATTCTCCACAAGATCCTTACACTCTTCAAATTTTTCAAAGAATTTGGATTTCTTCCCAAGGAAACAAATCCATGTATTCCTCAAGAAGTCATTTATAAATGAGACATAGTACACAAAATTTCCCAGGGATGGAACCAACACAGGTCCAAACACATCACTATGCACCAACTGTAGTATTCCCTCTACCCTGATAGCACCAAAGGAGAATCTTACATGATTATTCTTCTCATATAAGAAATGTTCACAAAAATCAAAATATGGAGAGAAATTGGCCATACTGTCAACCATACCTTTATCTTGTAGTATTTGAAGGCCCTTTTATCGTATATGTCTCAGCCTTTGATGCCACAACATAGTCTTTTCTCTAGATACTGTAGTAGTTTTTACTTCTTCATCTCCAATCTCAGGGACAATGGAACTATTACACTTGTCACTAATATCTGTTCCCAACAACTTATATAGAGTTCCAATCTAAACTCCCTTAAACAACATCATTTCTCCTCAAACCATATTGTAATTTCCCTTTTCAAACATTGTTTTTACACCTACATCATCCATATGTATTACATAAATCAAATTTATGGCCAATCCAAGGATGTGAAAAACACTAGGGAGTGTTCTAATCCGACCATACATGAGTTTCAACTTCACTTTTCTTTGTCATATGTTTTATCTCTCAAATCAACTCATAAAAAAATATCACCTCCATCGTACCATTCATATTTGCAGAACCACTCACTATGAGGAGTCATATGAAAGGATACACCTGAGTCGACCAACCATGCCTCATGATATACATGTGTGCTTGAAGAAGCCAAGTAAACATCCCCTTTTTCTTCCGTGGAGGTTTTTTCTTTTGTAGAAGGAGAATCATTAGATCCATTCCCTCTCTCAACACTTTTGGAACTACATTGTTTCTTGTGATGCTCTTCTTTTCCACATATTTGGCATACCTTTAAAAATTTTCCAGGATATTTAGATCTTCACCTAGATATAGATCTCCCACTTGATGACTTAGATTTATTTCTTTCTTGGGAGCATCCTCTTGAAAATAAGGAATTTTTTCTCTGGGTTTCAATGTTTTTATGTCTCATCTCCTCTGACAACAAGGATGAGACCATATCATTGAAACTTAATCTTTTTGCATTACTACCTATGGCCACACCCAAACTATCCCACGATTCTGGTAGAAAGAACAATAAATTGATACACTTATCTTCATCAAAAATATTAATATCAATATATAATAATTGACTTACCACAATATTGAAAGAATTAAAATTCTATGTCACCATGTCTCCATATTTCGTCATGAGGTTTTACAACGTCTTCCACAATAATTTTTTGTTTACTAGGGACTTAGACTGATACAGATACCCTAGATTATTCCATAATTCCTTGGTTGTATCTTTCCTTGACACATTCATTAATACTTAAATTGAGAGACATAATGGATTGTGCTCTTAACCTTTTGATCCAAATTTTTCCCAATCTTATGTTGACGTTCTTGTAGGTGCAGTATGTGGATCCACAATAATCCATTGATATTTTTCCACCAACGTATCTTCCATCTTGAGCTTTCACAACTCAAAACTTTTCCCATTAAATTTATTGATCTGTATTTTTGAACTGCTCACCATTTCTTTTCACCAAAAGAATCAATGCTGCAAAGCTCCCATTGTAATAAAGCTATCAGAAACCTGAGCCAAACCCTTAGCCACAAATGCATCCCCCTGAAGATAATAACTTCTCTAATACGAAATTTATATTTTAACCTTGTACAATTATTTATTTCAAATGGATTCTTACTACAAACAAAAAAGATACAATGGAACACATACACATTACATAGAGATTTACACTAGAAACCCAAACCAGGAAACCAACAACCTATTTAAAGCCTCACCTCTATTTCTTATTCATCATCCATATTCATTGTTTACAATACATATAGGATCTCTCGGTATCCAAAACCCCTAATACATTGACCCAAATTAGTCTACAACCCTAATTCATTAACAAGAATAAAAAAACCATGGGCAAAAACTTTATGCTTAAAACCACTAAAAATGGACGCAAAAACTGCCAAAAAAAAATTTTGGGCTCCATGCCCCACTGCAAACCCCCCAGAAAAGGGGGGTTTTCTCCCCCCATGTGACCCCCCAATCCACTCCCAATGCAATGCAATGCACGAGGTTGGTCATGCAAAAAATATAACACATACCCAACAAAATGCACACAAGACTCTATGTGTGACCCTTTGATTAAAACCAAGAATGTGGAGTTGTAGCATTGAGGAAGATACTCTCCTACATGTTTACAATGCAAGACACAATCTCTTGGTGAAAAGTATAGGTCAACCAAAATGACAGTTTACTCGTTTCATGTACAATTTTCAATACAATTATGCATATAACACATGCGAAAAATGCATGTATATATCTATAAATTCCCACTTGAAGAGGCATATTACAAGTTGAATACATAATAATATAGGAAGGAATTCATTCAATCATTAAAACACCAGCCAAGTACTTATAAAAATCACTATTTACTTAAAATTACCATTCTAGGCTAAAATAGGATGCATTGGAAAATGCACTCTTCTAGTAGTAAAATGCAATTCCTACCATGCAAAATCATCCAAATTGAGATTTCAAACTTCTCAAGTGTTCTTATTTTCCTACTTGATCTTATTAAATCTCCAAAATTTCATTCCAATCCAAAAATTTCTCTATTGTGCAAACATACCCTCAAGTTACAAATTTGCACTGACTCGGAATCTAGGGAGAATTCCCTAAAAAATGCATGCAATAAATTGGTAACTGGGTGAAAATTAAATTCATTAGATTGCAGTATGGAATTCATTAGACAAAACCCATGTGATGAATTTTCAAATTTAATATCTAGATGCCCACAATAAGTTTTTCAAAAAGGAATTTACATCATATTCATTTTTTTTTGCACATTTTCAACTAGCTTAGTAAAATGCATGTCTAGGCATTTAGAAGTAGCCAAAATGGATCATGGAAATTGTTGAGTCGTCTTCAAGGTATACTTGGCCTTGCAACATTTCCACATTTTTAATATCAATCAATCACTATCATCATATGGTCTCTAAATTTCACTACATCCTTTGACTACCACAATATGGATGGCAGGTTCAAATCTAGATCAATCTCCTAGATGGTCGAGGAAAACATGTTATTTCCTAAAAAAATGTAATATGTTTTAAACACACTATCAATTGCATATGGATATTGTTACCAGTCTCTCTATCTGTGAGATTGCGTGTAGATGGTCAATTTTGGGTTGGAATTATTATTATATCTGTTCTTCCCATTTGTATTCCATACCTTTCAAGGTCTAAGCACTTATTACAAGAACCATTAACACTTTGAGAAACATTTATTTTCCTACAAAAATTTAATTTCATGCCTTTCATTCATATAATCTACATTTTCATATTGATCCATTACATAACCACAACTACAAAACAAATATATTCGGTGTACTTTTTGGACCTTGAGAAAAAATTGATAATTACATTACTTTGCTATATCAATATTCACATAAATGCACTTTTTCAACTATGTGTTTCGTGTGTCGAAGAGCAAACAATAACAAAAAAATTTTTGAAAACAAGTCATAAATTAATGTTTTTTCTCCTCCTTTTCAATGCGATGGAAGATCTTTAGGGGACAGGTCAGGGTGTAGTGTAATGAAGGAAGAGTAAAACAACAAGCATGAGTTACATATGTTTTATTATATTGTTGGATTACTGAGAGGGAGGGGGGTGAATCAGTAATAGTGTAATTATAATCATTTTTCTTCAAATGTTATATCAATGTAAAATTATCATCCAATAATGAGTAGTAAGAAATAAACAATCAGACACATACACAATACACCAGTGTTTTATGTGGAAACCCAAATCGAGAGAAAACCACAGAATGTTTTTTCTTATATGTCTTGAAGAATTACATTCATTGGAAGCACCAACTTCCTT